>CAUYQV010126418.1:0-14224 GCA_963574575.1 Galagoides demidoff | reverse complement strand
TTGTTGCAGTTTGGCTGGGGCCAAGTTTGAACCCACCACGCTTGGTATATAGAGCTGGCAGCCTACCCACTGAGCCACAGGTGCCACCCTGGTTTCTTTTTTCTTTTCTTTTTTTTTTTTTGAGACAGAGCCTCAAGCTATTCCCTTGGGTAGAGTGCTGTAGCATCACAGCTCACAGCAACCTCCAACTCCTGGGCTTAAGCGAGTCTCCTGCCTCAGCCTCCCAGGTAGCTGGGACCACAGGCGCCCGCCACAATGCCTGGCTTTTTTTTGTTGTTGTTGTTGCAGCCATTATTTGTTATTTGGCAGGCCTGGGCTGGATTCAAACTCTCTACCTTAGGTGTATGTGGCTTGTGCCTTAGCTGCTTGAGCCACAAGTGCTGAGCCTCTTTTGTCTTTTTGTGTGTGTTCTTTCTTTCTTATTTTTTTTTTAGAGATGGAGTCTTACTATGTTGCCCAGGCTGGAGTGCAGTGGCTATTCATGGGCATGATCCCACTACTGATCAGCATGAGCGTTTTGACCTGCTCTGTTTCTGGGTTCTTTTTCTTTGACAATACCGAGGGTATGTTTTCCTGAGAGAACCCTGCCTGATTCTGTTTTGAGATCTGGAAGGATGGTTTGCTTTCATTCCTTTTGTAAAATTAATTAATTAATTAATGTACTTTGTGTGTGTGGGTGCTGGAGAGCTGATTTATTCCAGAAAGAGAGAGAGACACTGATTCCAAAGGGGACCCTAGAGAGGATTGCCTTGCTTTCATTCATTTTTTTTTTTTTTTTAGACAGAGCCTCAAGCTATTGCCTTGGGTAGAGTGCTGTAGTGTCACAGCTCACAGCAACCTCCAACTCCTGGGCTTAAGCAATTCTCTTGCCTCAGCCTCAGTTCCAAATAGCTGGGACTACAAGTGCCTACCACAATACCGAGCTATTTTTTGGTTGTCGTTGTCATTGTTTGACAGGCCCAGGCCAGATTCAAACCCACTAGCTCTGGTGTTGAGAGGACCAGATTAGCTCCATTTTGCTGTTTACTACACAAGCCCCACTCCTAGCTGTTTACCACACAAGCCCCACTCCTAGCTGTTTACTACACAAGCCCCATTCCTAGCTGTTTACTGCATAAACTCCATTCCTAGCCCTTCCACCCCAACTTCTGCCAGTAAAACCTGCAGAGCCACTCCCTGCTGCCTTCCTCCACCCCTCTCCTGTACCAATCCAAATCCTCCTTTACTAATGAAATCACCAACCACCAATGAAAAGTGTACTCGTATCTGACCCTACCCCTCTTGCTTTCTGTACCCCATAAAAACTTCCTCCACCCTGGGTTCGAGGCTCTCTCTCTCTTGACCTAGGCTTGCATGTGAGGAGAGTCCAGACCCGGGTCTGAATAAATCTCACCTCTTGCTTTTTACATCGGAGTGTGTCTCGGATTTGTCAGTTGGGGCCATTTGGGGGATTTTCGGGCACAACAGTGTATGTGGCTGGCACCTTAGCCCCTTGAGCTACAGGCACCGAGCCTTCATTCTTTTTTTTTTTTTTGAGACAGAGTCTCACTATGTTGCCCTCAGTAGAGTGCTCTGACGTTACAGCTCACAGTAACCTCAAATTCTTCTGCTCAAGTGATTCTTTTGCCTCAACCTCCCAAGTACCATGTTTCCCCGAAAATAAGACCTACCCAAAAAATATCTGCATAGCCACACCATGCATTTCAGCGCGAAGAAGGAAGACATCCCCTGAAAATAAGCCCTAGTGTGTCTTCTTGAGAAAAAATAAATAGGCTCAGTGCCTGTGGCTCAATCGGCTAAGGCGTCAGCCATGTACACCTAAGGTGGTGGGTTCAAATCCCCAGCCCAGGCCCACCAAACAATGATGGCTGCAACCAAAAAATGGCCGGGCGTTGTGGCGGACGCCTGTGGTCCCAGCTACTTGGGAGGTGGAGGCAGGAGACTTGCTTGAGCTCAGGAGTTGGAGGTTGCTATGAGCTGTGATGCCATGGCACTCTACCCAGGGGGATAGCTTGAGGCTCTGTCTCAAAAAAAAAAAAAAGAAAAAATAAATATAAGACAGTGTCTTATTTTCGGGGAAACATGGTAGCTAGGACTACAGGCCCCTGCCACAAGGCCAGGCTAGTTTTTTGGTTGTAGTTGTCATCGTTTGGCAGGCCCGGACTGGGTTTGAACCTGCCAGCTCCGGCGTTATGTCACTAGCACCCTAGCTGCTGAGCTACAGATGCTGAGCCCATGCTTTCATTCTTTTTTTTTTTTTTTTTTTTGCAGTTTTTTGCCAGGACTGGTTTTGAACCTGCCATCTCCGGTATATGGGGCTGGTGCCCTACACCTTGAACCACAGGCACTGCCCCGATTGCTTTCTTTCTTTAATGTTAAGCTTGGCCTGTGACTTCCCAAGGATAATACAATGTTCAGAGCTGACACATGCCTCATTCAGCAGAAGCTTTAAAATCTGTTTTCTGGCGGCGCCTGCGGCTCAGTGGGTAAGGACACTGGCTCCATATACCGAGGGTGGCAAGGTCAAACCTGGCCCCGGCTAAACTGCAACAAAAAAATAGCCAGGCGTTGTGATGGGCGCCTGTAGTCCCAGCTGCTCAGGAGGCTGAGGCAAGAGAATTGCCTGGACCCAGGAATTAGAGATTGCTATGAGCTGTGTGACGCCATGGCCCTCTACTAAGGGTGATAAAGTGAGACAAAAAAAGATAAAATAAAAAAGTCTGTTTTGAGAGCGGCGGCTGTGGCTCAAAGGAGTAGGGTGCTGGCCTCATATGTTGGAGGTGGTGGGTTCAAACTCAGCCCTGGCCAAAAAAAAAAATCTGTTTTGAGGGGCATTGCCCGTAGCTCAGTGGGTAGAGCTCTGACCACATACACTGGAGTTGGCAGGTTTGAACCTGGCCTGAGCCTGCAAAAACAGCAACTGCAACAAAAACAGTAGCCAAGCTGGGCATCTGTAGCACAGTGCTTACGGCCACAAACACAAACACCAAGGTGGCAGGTTAAACCCACCCTGGGCCAGCTAAACAATGACAACTGCAACAAAAAATAGATGGGCGTTGTGGTGGGTACCTGTAGTCCCAGCTATCTGGGAGGCTAAGGCAAGAGAATTGCTTAAGCCCAAGAGTTAGAGGTTGCTGTGAGCTGTGATGCCACAGCACTCTACCAAGGGTGACACAGTGAGACTCTGTCTCAAATAATAATCTATTTTGAGGTTTGGCCATCTCCCCTATCCCCCCATGAAAGCAGCATGTGTGCAGTTAGTGCAGCTTCTCACAGCAGACCCTGGGATAAAGGCACATGAGGTGCAGCCACTGCCACTGACCAGGTGCCAGTGACATAAACGAAATAAACAAACACAAAAAACTCAATGGAGGTTTATTTATTTATTTATTTTTTCAGACAGAGTCTCACTATGTCACCCTCAGTAGAGTGCTGTGACGTGACAGTGCACAGCAACCTCAAACTCTTGGGCTTAAGGATTCTCTTGCTTCAGCCGCCCAAGTAGCTGGGACTACAGGTGCCTACCATAAGCCCAGCGGCTGTCTTTTGGTTGTAGTTGTCATTGTTGTTTGGTAGGCCCAGGCTGGATTTGAACCCGCCAGTTCTGGTATATATGCCTGGTGCCTTAGCTGCTGAGCTACAGGCACCAAGCCTCAATGGAGGTTTATTAAGTGAAACTTAAAAATACACCCAGGAAAAATATCCATAGACAAGGTGTGGACAATTTTCTGAAGGGAAAGCCAGAACCTCCAGGAACTAAAGGTATATAGACAGAAAGGAAGGCAGGGCTCAGCGCCTGTGGCTCAAGCAGCTAAGACGCCAACCACATACACTGGAGCTGGTGGTTTTGATTCCAGCCTGGGCCTGCCAAACAACAGTGACAACTGCAACCAAAGATAGTGGGTTGTTGTGGTGGGTGCCTGTGATTCCAGCTACTTGGGAGGCTGAGGCAAGAGAATCGCTTAAGCCCGTGAGTTGGAGGTTGCTATGAGCTGTGATGCCTTGGTAGTCTACCCAGGGGGACAGCTTGAGGCTCTGTCTCAAAAAAAAGGGGGGTGGCACCTGTGGCTCAAAGGAGTAAGGCACCAGCCCCATATGCCAGAGGTGGCAAGTTCAAACCCAGCCCTGCCAAAAACTGCAAAAAAAAAAGAAAGTGAGGTGGCACCTGTGCCTAGTGGGTAGGGCACTGGCCCTATATACCAAGGGTGGCAGGTTTGAACCCAGCCCCAGCCAAACTGCAACAAAAAATAGCCAGGCATTTTGATGAGTGCCTATAGTCCCCAGTTACTTGGGAAGTTGAGGCAAGAGAATCACCTAAGCCCGGGAGTTGGAGGTTGCTGTGAGCTGTGACACTACAGTACTCTACTGAGGGTGATAAAGTGATAAAGTGTCTCAAAAAAAAAATACAGAAAAGAAAAAAGGGAGCAGAAGACTGCCAATGCAAAATTGTTAACACTCTTATGAGGGCCAGGACATTTTTATTTTACATAGGATAAGGATGATGTTAAAAGAGAAAAGGGGGGCAGTGCCTGTGGCTCAGTGAGTGGGGTGCCAGCCCCATATACTGAGGGTGGTAGGTTCAAACCCGACCCCAGCCAAACCGCAATAAAAAAAAAAAGCTAGGCGTTGTGGTGGGCGCCTGTAGTCCCAGCTACTCAGGAGGCTGAAGCAAGAGAATCACCTAAGCCCAAGAGCTGGAGGTTGCTGTGTGACGTTGCCACGGCACTTTATCAAGGGTGAGAAAGTGAGACCCTGTCACCAAAAAAAAAAAAAAAAAAAAAAAAAAAATGGAAAAGGGGCTCTGCGCCTGTATCACAGTGGTTATGACACCAGCCACGTACATCGTGGCTCACAGGTAAGTCAGGCATTGTAGTGGGCACCTGTAGTCCCAGCTACTTGGGAGGCTGAGGCAAGAGAATTGCTTAAGCCCACGAGTTTGAGGTTGCTGTGAGCTGTGACATCACAGCACTCTACCGAGGGTGATCTAGTGAAACTCTGTCTCTAAATAATAAGAACAGGGGGTCAGGCGCAAAGTCTCAGGCTGTAATCCTAGCACTCTGGGGAGCAGAGGCAGGTAGAATGGTTATGCTCACAAGCTCAGGGACCAGCCTGAGCAAGTACTAAAAATAGAAAAACTGAGGCAAGAGGATCTTTGCTTGGAACTATGAGTTGAGCCCACGGGTTGAAGGTTGCTGTGAGCTATGATGATGCCACCGTACTCTACCCAGGGTCACAGCCTGAGATTCTGTCTCAAAGAAAAAAGGGAATAAGGGAACCTCAGTAGTGTAGATGCCCCCGCCCCCATACCCCGGTGGGTGGGAGCATGTCTGATCCTGTCTCCTGTCCAGTTCTGTTACCTGTAAAGATAAACTCATAAAAGCGTGTTGGAGCTTTAAACAGCGAGTTTGGGGTGCTTAAACAAAGAATTGGAAGACACATCACTAACAAACACAGAGTCACAAAACCAGACTAGGACCGACAACTGTCTTTTGTAAAAAGAGACCCAGAAAAAAGAAAACTTGAGGCCGGGCACAGTGGCTCATGCCTGTAATCTTAGCATTCTAGGAGGCCGAAGTGGGCGGATCCCCTGAGCTCAGGGTTCAAGACCAGCCTGAGCCAGAGTGAGACCTCATCTCTAATAATAGCCAGTCAGTCATCATGGCAGGTGCCTGTAGTCCCAGCTACTTAGGAGGCTGAGGCAAGAGAATCACTTGAGCCCAAGAGTTTGAAATTGTTGTGAACTGTGATGGCACAGCACTCTACAGAGGGTGACAAAGTGAAACTCTGTCTCAAAAGAAAAGAAAAGAAAACTTGCTTGCCACTGTTACAGGCAATCTGTCCATGTTCTTTCCAGGGAGGCACTTTAAACAACATCAGGAATTACCCAGAGCAACAGCTTGAGACTCTGTAGCCTGTCCAACTCCATCTTGTTCTTACTACAGGTGCTTTCACAGGTACCCCTGTGCCTTGTTGTTCCATCTGCCTTTGAATAAGTTCAGAGGTGGTGGGTTCAAACCCAGCCCTGGCCAAAAACTGCCCCCCCCAAAATAAATAAATAAATAAAAACAAGCCTCCAGGCTGGGTGAGGTGGCTCACCCCTGTAATCCTAGCACTCTGGGAAGCCGAGGTAGGTGGGTTGCTTAAGCTCAAGAATACAAGATCAGCCTGAGCAAAAGTGAGACACTATCTCTACTATAAATAGAAAAACAGAAAAGCTGAGGCAAGAGGATCGCTTGAGGGCAAGAGTTTGAGGTTGCTGTGAGCTATGATAGCAGGGTACTCTGCCCAGGGTGACAAAGTTAGACTCTGTTGTAGAAGAATGAACACTATGCTTATAAGAACAGTCACCAGTTCTTAAGGGAAACGCTGAGAGCAGGATAGCCTCCTGGCAGGCCCAGAGATGTTTTGCAGCCAGGGACAAGCCCTCAAGTAACTCAGTGCTCTGGGAATGAGATGAGATTGGTAGCTCATTAGTAAGCAGGTGTTGGACCCTGAACATTTGTGGTTCTTCACTATGGGAGTCGAGCCCATGGGGAAAGAGCACATAGCCATCCTTAAGCACGTAGTCCTTGTCCATGGCTTTCTCCACACCTGTTGTGTATTATCTCAATAAATAGCCACTGCAGAAGTTATTCAGGGCTCTCCTGTACCTCTGGTGAGCCTCACCCTCTTGCAAGCTTGTACTTTCAATCTGCATACTGGCTGTTTCCTCTGTGCAGCACCAACAACATAGCGGCTCTGACACTCTGTCTCAAAAATAAATAAATAAATAAAAACAAAATAAGCCTCTAACTGCCCTAGGTGAAGACACCATCTTTGTCCAGGCAGGTCTCCGTCCTCTTTCATTAAACTTGGCCTGGGGTGGCACTTGTATCTCAGTGATTAGGGCGCCAGCCTCATGCACCAGGGTTGGAGGGTTCGAACCCAGCCCAGGCCTGCTTAAACAACAATGACAACTGGCTCAGCACCTGTGGCTAAGGCACAGCCACATACAACTAAGGTGGCGGGTTCAAATCCATCCTGGGCCCACCAAACAACAGTGATGGCTGCAACCAAAAAATAGCCAGGTGTTGTGGTGGGCACCTGTGGTCCCTCCTCCCTACTTGGGAGGTGGAGGCAGGAGACTTGCTTGAGCCCAGGAGTTGGAGTTTGCTGTGAGCTGTGATGTCAAGGCACTCTACCCAGGGAGACAGCTTGAGGCTCTGTCTCAAAAAAAAAAAAAATGACAACCACAATAACAACAACAACAAAAAGCAGCCAGACTGTGGCGGGCACCTGTGGTCCCAGTTACTCAGAAGGCTGAGGCAAGAGAATCACTTGAGCCCAAGAGTTTGAGGCTGCTGTGAGCTGTGACACCACAGCACTCTATCCATGGTGACAGAGTGAGACTTTATCTCAGGAAAAACAAAACCAAAACAAAACCAAAACAAACAAAAAAACCCCAAGATTTTGTTTTTCTTTCAAACCCAAGATCTTTTTTTTTTTTCACCTGCTGTTCTCCACTAACCCTTCTTTTTTTTTTTTTTTATTGAATGGTAACTTTGTACATTAATGCACTTCCGGGGTACAGTGTGGGGTTTTCACACACAATCTGAAATACTTCCATCAAACTGGTTAACATAGCCTTCATGTCATTTTCTTAGTTATTGTTTTAAAACGCAAACCCAAGATCTTAATTGGAGGGATGGCCTTGGGGCACCTCATCCCATTCTCTTGTAAGACTCTGGTTGTATGTTAACAATCCTCTTTCCTGGGGCCAGTCCTGGTGGCTCACACCTGTAATCCCAGCACTCTGGGAGGCAGAGGCAGGTGGATTGTTTGAGCTCAGGAGTTTAAGACCAGCCTAAGCCAGAGAAAGACCCCCCCCCATCTCTAAAAATAGTTGCTTGTTATGGCGGAAGCCTGTAGTCCCACCTACTTGGGAGGCTGAAGCATGAAGCAGGAGGATCAACTGAGCCCAAGAGTCTGAGGTTGCTGCAATTATGATGCCATGGCACGCTTCCGAGGGTGATGCAGTGAGACTCTATCTCAAAAAATGAAAAAAATAAAAAATAAAAATAAAAGAAAAGGAATAAAATTATCTCATTTAAAACATGCGCCTAGCAATGCTTCTTTTTATTTTAGAGACAGAGTCTCACTTTATCGACCTTGGTAGAGTGTTACAGTATCACAACTCACAGCAACCTCAAACTCTTTTTTTTTTTTTTTTGAGACAGAGCCCCAAACTGTCACCCTGGGTTGAGTGCCGTGGCATCACAACTCACAGCAACCTCCAACTCCTGGGCTCAAGTGAGTCTCCTGCCTCGGCCTGCCAAGTAGCTGGGACCACAAGTGCCCGCCACAACGCCTGGCTATTTTTTTTGGTTGCAGCCATCATTGTTGTTTGGTGGGCCCGGGCTTGATTCTAACCTGCCACCTTAGGTGTATGTGGCTGGTGCCTTAGCCACTTGAGCCACAGGCGCCGAGCCTAACCTCAAACTCTTGAGCTCAAACAATTCTCTTGCCTCAGCCTCCTGAGTAGCTGGGACTACAGGTGCCTGCTATAATGCCCAGCTATTTTTTGTTGTAGTTTAGCTGGGGCCGAGTTCAAATGCGCCACCCTTGGTATATGGGGCCAGTGCCCTACCCACTGAGCCACAGGCATCTCCCCAGCAATGCTATTTCTAATAATTAATCCTAAAGCGTGATTTAAACAACGTGGTAGATTACAGATGACCTCTGTCCCACAGGGAGCAGGTCTGTGCACACTTACCCCAAACGGCTCTCTGCACCTGTGACTTAAGCGGCTTCAGTGCCAGCCACATACACCTGAGCTGTTGGGTTTGAGTCCAGCCTGGGCCCACCAAACAACAATGATGGCTGCAACCAAAAAATAGTCAGGCATTGTGGCAGGTGCCTGTACTCCCAGCTACTTGGGAGGCTGAGGCGGGAGAATCACTTGAGCCCAGGAATTGGAGGTTGCTGTGAAAACTTACCCTAAATGGCGGGGAAGCTGGGGAAGCTGAGAGACTGAATACCTAGAACTGAAGAATCCAGTTGCTCAGAAGGAAACATTTCAGGCTCGGTGCCTGCCACATACACCTAAGGTGGCAGGTTCAAATCCAGCCTGGGCCCGCCAAAACCACAATGACGGCTGCAACCAAAAAATAGCCAGGCGTTGTGGTGGGCGCCTGTGGTCCCAGTTACTTGGGAGCCTGAGGCAGGAGACTCGCTTGAGACCAGGAGTTGGAGGTTGCTATGAGCTGTGATGCCATGACACTCTACCCAGGGAGATAGCTTGAGGCTCTGTCTCAAAGAAAAAAAAAAAAAAGAAGGAAACATTTCATAGTGGCTTGTGAAAAGAAGCTGCTGCCCAGGCACTGAGAGATGGTGTATTGGACCCCAGGCCATAGGGAAGACTAGGCATGAAAACTGAAACTGACTCAGCAAGAGGGGCCTTATAAGAACCATCTGAGGGCAAGACTTGGGGCCCAGTGAGAGCAGGTAGAGTCCACAGGCCACCTGGTGGGCTAGTGTACCCACCCTGGGGAGTTGCTGCAGCCTCCACAGCTGCATCCCTGCTTCTCAACTCTAGCACCCACCATCCCGTTGGCCCCACGACTTGCTTAACAGGTAGAATGTAGTGAGGTGATGACGTGGGGCTGCCAAGGTGAGGTCACAGAGTCTTGCAGCCTCCCTCCAAGCTTCCTGGAACTCTCTGGAAGCCCTGAGTGGCTTAGTAAGACCTATTGCTACTTGGATGCTGCACTGGAGAGGATACACCAAGGAGGTCTGTCATGTCACATTGAGCAGGAAAACCACATAGCTGAGCTGGCTGAAGTTCTTAACTCAAACCGTGCGATATATAATAAAATGGTTCTTTTAACTTGCTGTTTTCAGGTAGTCTATTATGCAGTGATAGATAAGTAGAGCAGATACACACAGCTATACATACAAACACATTCATCAAAGCGTCATTATTTATTTATGTGTTTATTCATCTATTTTTATTATTTTGAGACAGAGTCTCATTTTGTCACCCTGGGTAGAGCGCTCCAGTGTGATAGCTCACAGCAACATCAAACTCAGGCTCAAGTGATCCTCTTGCCTCAGTTTTTCTATTTTTAGTAGAGATCTGGTTTCATTTTTCCTTCAGGCTAGTTTTTTTTTTTTTTTTTTTGAGACAGACCTTTAAGCTGTCCCCCTGGGTAGAGTGCCATGGCATCACAGCTCACAGCAACCTCCAACTCCTGGGCTCAAGCGAATCTCCTGCCTCAGCCTCCCAAGTAGCTAGGACCATAGGCGCCCGCACAGCGCCCGGCTATTTTTTGGTTGCAGTCGTAATTACTGTTTGGCAGGCCCGGGCTGGATTCATACCAGCCACCTTAGGTGTATGTAGCTGGTACCTTAGCCACTTGAGCCACAGGCGCCGAGCCAGGCTAGTCTTGAACTCATGAGCTCAGGCAATTCTCCTGCCTCAGCCTCCCCAATTGCTGGTATTGTAGGCCTGAGCCACTCCGCCCAGTCCTCAAAGCATTATTATAATAATGAAAAATGGAAAAAAATAGTGTATATCACTCAGGAGTTTGTTAGAGCAAGATGCTCCTACACATTGAAATATTAGACAGCCCTGTGAAGTCAAATTGTCCTCAGCTACGCCTCAGGCTCTCTTTGTAACTGAAATTAACAAGAGGCCAGAAGTTGGGTTTCTATTCCAAATTTAGAGAGGAAGCACAAAGGAAAACTCTCAGGCTGCCTCCCCAAGGGGAGTTCAAGACAGCTTTTGACATGGAATAGGAAAGAAAAGCCTGTGAGTGCACAGAGGTAGAGACTTTCTGAAGCCCCCACAGGTTTATCACTTGCCTTCAAGTGCTATAACCCTCTTTAGCATTTTTATTTTATTTTTTAGGAGACAGACTCTCACTTTGTCTCCCTTAGTAGAGTGTGGTGACATCATAGCTCACAGCAACCTCCAACTCTTGGGCTCAAGTGATTCTCTTGCCTCAGCCTCCCAAATAGCTGGGACTACAATGCCTTGGTTATTTTTAGAGCTGAGGTCTTGCTCTGGCTTAGGCTGGTCTCAAACCTGTGAGCTCAGGCAATCCACTGGCCTCAGCCTCCCAGAGTGGCTAGGATTATAGGCCTGAGCCACCATGCCCAGCTCTCTTTAGCATTTTCATTTACAGATGTGGCTTTTAGCATTAAAATGAGATTATAAAGAGGGAAAAGTCAGGTTAAGAACAATGTGGGGTCTTTCCTTGCCCCGGCTGGTTCGGGTTAAGGTTAAATCCTGGTAAGTCTGGTTCCTTTGCTATAGTCATCTTTGAAAAAAATTACTCAGCTCAATGCCTGTGGCTCAAGTAGCTAAGGCACCAGCTACATACACTGGAGCTGGCGAGTTCGAATCCAGCCAGGGCCTGCCAAACAACGACGACAACAACCAAAAAAAAAAAAATTGCCGGGCATTCTGGCATGTGCCTATAGTCCCAGCTACTTGGGAGGCAGAGGCAGGAGAATTTCTTGAGCCCAAGAGTTGGAGGTTGCTGTGAGCTGTGATGTCACAACACTCTACCCATGGCAACATAGTGAAACTCTGTCTCAAAAAAAAAAGAAAGAAAGAAGAAAATTACTCAAGTTTGGCCCCTTCTCATTCAGGTATGGGCCCAATTCCAGCAGCTAGGAGTTTCTTCTTTTTTTGCTTTTCTGCCATTAATTAGTCTGGGTCTTGTAGCCCCATGTTGCCTCCTTTGGTTAGAAGAGCACGTCCAGATGTCCTCAAAGAGTATCAAGTTAAAAATGCAAGGCTGTTGGGCAGCACCTGTGGCTCAGTGAGCAGGGTGCTGGCCCCATATACCGAGGGTGGAGGGATCCCATATACCGAGGGTGGAGGGTTCAAACCCAGCCCGGGGCAAACTGCAACAAAAAAATAGCCAGGCGTTGTGGCGGGGGCCTATAGTCCCAGCTACTCGGGAGGCTGAGGCAAGAGAATCACCTAAGCCCAGGAGTTGGAGATTGCTGTAAGCTGTGATGCCACAGCACTCTACTGAGGGCATTAATGTGAGACTCTGTCTCTAAAAAAAAAAAAAAAAAATTACAAGGCTGGCCAGATGGCTCACACCTGTAATCCCATCACTCTTGGGAGGCCAGGAGGGTGGATTGCTTGAGCTCAGGAGCTCAAGACCAGCCTGAACAAGAGTGAGACCCCCCATCTCTATACTAAAAATAGAAGAACTAGCCAGGTGTGGTGGGTGCCAGTAGTCCCAGCTACTGGGGAGGCTGAGGCAGGAGAATCACTTGAGCCCAGGAGTATGAGGTTGCTATGAACTAGGCTGAGGCCATGGTGCTCTACCCAGGGGGACAGATTGAGACTCTGTTTTAAATAACTAACCAAATAAATAAATAAAAGATGATTTGGCAGCTTCTTACAAAACTAAACATACTCAGCAGCGCCAATGGCTCAGTGGGTAGGGTGCCAGCCCCATATACCGAGGGTGGCAGGTTCAAACCCGGCCCAGGCCAAACTGCAACAAAAAGTAGCTAGGCATTGTGGTTGAGGCAAGAGAATTGCCTAAGCCCAAGACCTTGAGGTTACTATGAGCTGTGACACCATGGCACTCTACTGAGGGCAAGAGAGTGAGACTCTGTCTCTAAAAAAAAACAAAAATAAAAAAAAAACCTAAACATACTCTTAACCATAAATCCAGTGATTGTCTTCCTTGGCATTCACCCAAATGAGTTGAAAACTACATTCACATGAAAACATGCTCATGAATGAATGATTCTAGCAGCTGTATTCATAATTGCCAGATTTTGGAAGTAAGCAAGATGTCCTTCACTAGGTATATGGATAAATTATGGTAAATCCATGCACTGTAATATTTTTTCCTTCTCTTCTCTTTTCTTTCTTTCTATTTTTGTGAGACATAGTCTCACTCTGTTACCCTGGGTAGAGTGCTATGGAGTCTTAGCTCACAGCAACTTCAAACTGTTGGGTTTAAGTGATCCTCCTGCTTCAGCCTCCTAGTGGCTGGGACTACAGGTGTCTGCCATAATGCCTGGGTGATTTTTCTATTTTAGTAGAGATGGGGTCTTGCTTTTGCTTTGGCTGGTCTCAAACTCTTGTATTTTTAGAGACAGAGTCTCATTTTATCACCCTCGGTAGAGTGCTGTGGCAGCACAGCTCATAGCAACCTCCAACTCCTGGGCTTAGGCAATTCTCCTGCCTCAACCTTCCCAGTAGCTGGGACTACAGGCACCTGCCACAATGCCTGGCTATTTTTTGGTTGCAGTTGTCATTGTTGTTTGGCAGCCCCAGGCTGGATTCGAACCCGTCAGTTCCGGTATATGTGGCTGGCACCTTAGCTGCTTGAGCTACAGGCTCCGAGCCAGGGATTTTATTTTTTTTTTAGGGCAACTAAACTGTATGATATGTCCTGGGGGATACTTGACAGCCTACATTTGTCCAAATCCAAGAATCCTACCAATCAGAACCCCAATGTAAACTGCGCTTCCCTTAATGTTGTTTCATCAGTTGATAACAAATCTACCCTACTAATGCAAAATGTTTATAGCAGGGAACACTGTGTGCACACCCAAACATTGGGGGTATATGGGAATTCTGTACTTTCTGTTCAATTTTTTTTTTTTTTTTTTTGAGGCAGAGTCTCATTATGTCAGTCTCGGAAGAGTGCTGGAGCATCACAGCTCACAGCAACCTCAAACTCTTGGGCTTAAGTGATTCTCTTGCCTCAGCCTCCCAAGTAGCTAGGACAACAGGCACCCACCACAACGCCCAGCTATTTTTATTTATTTATTTATTTTGGTTGTAGTTGTCATTGTTTAGCAGGCCCTGGCTGCAATCGAATCCACCAGCTCAGGTGTATGTGGCTGGTGCCCTAGCCACTGAGCTACAGGCACCAAGCCTCCATTCAATTTTTCTTTCTTTCTTTCTTTTTTTTTTGAGACAGAGTCTCACTTTGTTGCCATTGGTAGAGAGCAGTGGCATCACAGCTCACAGCAACCTCCAACTCTTGGGCTTAAGCGATTCTTTTGCCTCAGCCTCTTGAGTAGCTGAGACTACAGCCACCGGCCACAATGCCCAGCTTTTTATTTTTTATTTTTTTGAGACAGAGCCTCAAGCTATCCCCCTGGGTAGAGTGCCATGGCATCACAGCTCATAGCAACCTCCAACTCCTGGGCTCAAGCGAGTCTCCTGCCTCCGCCTCCCAAGTAGCTGGGACCACAG
>CAUYQV010126413.1:0-59208 GCA_963574575.1 Galagoides demidoff | reverse complement strand
GAAGGTTGAAGTGTGCTCCTCATTCTTCTCTCTTGGCTCTGCTCCAGACCATCAGCTAAGTAGCTAAACTTCTGTCCTTTCAGCCTCCTTCTGGACGGGAGCTTCTGTAAACAGCTGGCTGCAGTCCGCCATCTTGGCTCCGTCCCCCCAATTATCTTATTGGTCATCCATATTCTAAATTCTATTTCTGATATTTCAGCAATTTCTCTATGGATGGTATTCTCTGCTATATCTCCCTTGCAATCTCTTGTGAGAGTTGCTCTGCTCTGATTTTTCATGTTGCCAAAATTCTTCTGCTGGCTCCTCCCAGGAGTATTTTATTATACTTTTTTTTACATGGAATGATACGTTGTCTGTGAATAGATATTGAGAGATAACCTAATTGGGGACCCTTAGGAAACATCCATAGGGATGTAATTGGCAATTAAAACTAGTGGGGTAGCTGGGCATGGTGCACGCCTATAATCCTAGTACTCTGGGAGGTCAAGGTGGGTGGATTGCCTGAGCTCACCGGTTCAAGACCAGCCTGAGCAAGTGAGAAACCCTGTCTCTAAAAAATAGCTGGGTGTGGTGGTGAGCACAAGTAGTCCCAGGTACTTGGGAGACGGAGACAAGAGGATCACTTGAGCCCAGGAGTTTGAGTTTGCTGTGAGCTATGGCACCAAAGCATTCTACCAAGGGTGACAAAGTGAGAGTCTATCTCAAAAACAAAAAAACCCAAAAAACAAAAAAACAAAACCCACAAAACTGGTGGGGTAAGATTGGATTGGAAAGCCCCAGGAACTAGAGCTAACTGCCCCTTCCCTAATTAGTTGGGGCTTGTGCTTGTGGACTTTCCTCAAGAGCCTTGTAAAATCCCCTTTCAGGGCCACAACCAGAATCTCTGAGTGCCAACTTGGCCAGTCAGTGCAGCCTGGTTCTGTCCTGGCATCAGCTTGCCTTCCACCCAATCCCAAGGTGTTGCAGCACTTAGCTGGAAGCTCTGCTGAATGAAGATCTGCACACCTATGGTCCTGCACACAACATGAGATAGCTGGAAGAGAATCTGCCAATAGACCTGCAGAATCTGCCCCAGCCCCATTCCAACCTCCTTTACCACAGCACAAAGTCAAATTCTTACTCTCCTGGCGGTAGGAGAGCATGAATCTGTGGCCAACTTTTACTGAGATTTCCGACAAAGCTCGCCCAGGCAGCAAGAGCAAGGAGAGCAAAGAGGGGGTTTGGGGAAGGAACGCCTTTCTTGGGGAGGGAGGCAGCTGAGAACATACCTCTTTGCCTGCTGTACCACTGTTTCCTGCGCTGCTCAGGGATCACACAATGGCTGGGCCTCTTAGAGTATTCCCCAAACATTCCAGCCTCTGAAGGGGGCAGTCTACCAGATGGGGGATAGGGTGGACTGTGGGCCCAGAACTGTGAGAGGAAGTTCGTTCTCTTTTGTACAAGGCAGGATGCGAACTGGGCTCAGAGCTGGAAATTCGCAGGTGTAGGTGAATGGGGACCTCCACAACTCTCTCCCATGGAGTGAGAGGTCCCTTGTTCCTTGCTTGCTCCTGGAAAGCCCATGTGGGCCTCCTGGTTGGGGGAGGGGTCTCCCATCCCTTTGACAACAAGAGCCCTTCAAGTAGTCACTCAGTTCCTGTATTCTGTTAACTTTCTTCTTTCCCAGCCTAGAAATGCGTCTCAATGGGGATGGCGTGCACCTTGCCTTCAAAATGGGGATGGTGTGCACCTTGTGGTGTTCTTCTCATAGTGCTCAACTCCCTGCCTTTGACTTCTCTACTCCCTGCGCACAGGAGCTGCTTCCAGTTGGCCCCCTTTGAGGATCAGTTTAGTTATTTCATAAGGGATTGCAAGATAGTGACATCCCGATTCTACAGAGCTTTCTTTATTTACATTGTCTTATAAAGGAAAACCTTTTTTTTGCATCAAGTGTATGGTTACCCTGAAGTAATTATTTCCCTTTGTCAGTTTTAAAAATAATGAATTGTTTCCTGGTGACAAATGAACTACGTGTGTGTGTACAGGAGGTGTTGGTGTCACTTTGAACTCATGAATTGTTTAAAAAATATAACTTACGTACTGTATTCATTGCAATTATCATTTTAATGATGGCTTAATATGCTTGATCTTTAGCTAGTGTGTCTTTTTCCTATGGGTGCTGTATCAAATTATCCCAAATTTTGTGGTTTAAAACAACAGAAATTTATTCCTTCACAGTTCTAGTGACCAGAAGTCCAAAAATTAGTTTCACTGTGCTAAAAATCAAGGTGTTGGCAGGGCTTCTCCTTCCCCTCCTCCTCTCTTCTTTTTCTGAGACAAGGTCTTCTGTTACCCAGGCTATAGTGCAGTGGTGTCATCATAGCTCCTTGCAACCTCAAACTCCGGTCTCAAGTGATTCTGCCTTAGGGTGCCACAGGGTCCAGCTAATTTTTGTCTGTGTGTGTGTGTGGAGATGGGGTCTCACTATGTTGCTTAGGCTGGTCTTTTATTTAATTGTTATCATTCTAGACTATCCATTTTATTGTTGTTTAAAATCTACTTCTCTATTGAATTTTTAAAATATTTTCCATGTTTCCATCTATTTTTGCCCATTTTCCTTTATTTTTAAAAACATTTTCATCTTCGCGTGCTAAGATCTGTGGATGTGCAGTTTATTATTTATTTTTCTCTTATCTTGATCACATTTTCCTGCCTATCCAGATGTCTATTAATATTTGATTGCATACTGGTCATTATCTAAGAGAACACCCACCACAACACCTGCCTATTTTTTGTTGCAGTTGTCATTGTTGTTTTAGCTGGTCCAGGCTGGGCTATCTAAGAGAACAATAAAGTCTCTGCACATCTTTACAACAGAGTTCCCCTTTTCCTTTATTAGGCAGGTCGAGTGGGCAATCCTCTGGTAATTTTCTGACCACTCTCATTTAAAACCCAAAATGTCAGGAGAATTGTGAAGCTGTGCCACCATATTAAAAATCAAGGCCAATGGCTCAGCACCCATAATATAGTGGTTATGGTGCCAGGTACATACAGTAAGGCTGGTGGGTTTGAACCTGGCCCGGCCAGCTAAACAATAATGACAACTGCAACAAAAAAATAGCCAAGTATTGTGGTGGGCACCTGTAGTCCCAGCTAGTTGGGAGGCTGGGGCAAGAGAATCACTTAAGCCCGAAAGTTTGAAGTTGCTGTGAGCTGGGATGCCACAGCACTCTACAGAGGGCAACACAGTGAGACTCTATCTCAAGAGGAAAAAAAAAAACAACTAGGCCAATGGTGGCGCCTGTAGCTCAGTGGGGTAGGGCACTGGCTACATATACTGAAACTGGCGGTTTTGAACCCAGCCTGGACCAGCTAAAACAACAATGACAATTGCAACAAAAAAAATAGACAGGTGTTGTGGTGAGTGCCTGTAGTCCCAGCTACTTGGGAGGCTGAGGCAAGAGAATTGCTTAAGCTCAAGAGAATCCCTTAAGCCCAAGAGTTTGAGGTTGCTGTGAGCTATGGCATTCTACTGAGGGTGACATAGTAAGACTCTGCCTCAAAAAAATAAAAGAAATAATCAAGGCCAAGCAAGTTTTGCCCTTTTTTGCCAAGGGTTTGTGGTTTGTCCTTATACTCAGGGACTGAGTAGAAATAGGGTTTAGTAAAAGTAGGTCTATTTCTGTTTCTTATAATTCCTTAGCCATGGTTCATCCAGGTTTTGATTCAGAAACTTCCTGCCCTGTGCAAATTCAAAATCTGGGACCAGCCTTCAGGGAGAAACTGGTTGCATTATTGTAGGCCTCTTCTGTACAGCAGGATTTATCTTCAAGGAAACACGAGTCTGTGGGAGATTTCACTTGGCTTTTCTAGCCTAGCATCCCCCTGCCTTCAGCCTCCTAGGCTGTCTTAGAAAATACCAGTTTATCAATTGTAAAAATCAGTTTTGCATTTGGGTCTCTTCTAGTTTTCAATCTGCTAGATCTACTACATGGGCACCACATCCAGTCCTCAGCATCCTCTCAGGTCTTTCTCTTGGAATCCACTGGGAGACTCCCAGTGGGCACCTCCTGGCCATGACGATTGCAGCCAGCATTTAGCACTTTGTGAAAATCTATAGGCCCTGGCCATAGCTCCAGCCCACTTGTCTTGCAGCCAAGAGTGAAGGGGATGAAGATTCTGCTGGGAATCAGGAGGAGAGTGAACCTCAGCAAAGAAACAATGCTCACCCTCAGAAGAAACAAGTATATACCTGAAAGGCCTGGGGCACCAGATGCCAGGTGCTGGGTACAGTGGTCCTCACAGCCCTCCCTGTGTCTGCCACCATCATGCTTCAGAAAGGTCATCAGGTGGGCTACCCCTTGCTGCTCTCTCCCACTTACCCCCTCTAGGGAAAGATCCTGATAATTCAGGGCCCAACACCCAGGGCAGCATGGCACCTTCCTTGGGGAGCCATGGCTCCAGCTGATGCCCCTCATGTCACTGTAGGCGTGGATGGCAGCAGGGCATAGCTGGCACCTCAAGTTAGTCCAGGGCCTGTTGCCCAGGCCCCCACCACAGCTAAAGTGGCACAAGCAGCTTCCAGGAAGGTCAGGTGGGTGGTCCAGCATGCTGAGACCCAATAGGGCATATACTGCCACCCCTACTAGGAGCAAGCAGATGCTCATGGGGCTCTAGCAGGCCAGGTGCTCAGGGCTGGGGCCCTCCCAGACCTCCCCTCCACTTAGGATCCCCTCCTAGGTGCTGGGGTTCCAGGAGGGTGTGGCCTCTGCTTCCCCCATCCCCTC
This sequence comes from Galagoides demidoff, assembly GCA_963574575.1. NCBI lineage: Eukaryota > Metazoa > Chordata > Mammalia > Primates > Galagidae > Galagoides > Galagoides demidoff. The sequence goes on along the minus strand of CAUYQV010126413.1, from coordinate 54,442 downwards.
AAGGACACATGCCCTTCTGGTATGCCAACTATCTGAGGCAGGATGGTTCCTGATCCTGCCCCTATGCCGGTCCAGCCCCATGCTCACTGAACTCAGGCAGAGCACCTCCTCACATGAGGCTCTGGCAGCTGACCAGGCCAGAGAAGCCACCTAGAGGACAGCAAGGGATGATGCTAGCAGGGGCACACTGGACCCTTGCTCCTCCTGTGTAGCCACCAGAGCCTGCCCACTCAGGCTGGTCTTGAACCCCAACTCCTGATCTCAAGTGCTAGAAGTATAGGCATGAGCCACCACACCCAGCCTTTTTCCTTACCTCTGCTAGCTTCTGGTGGTTGCCAGCATTCCTTGGCTTGTAGCTGCATCATTCCAGTCTCTACTTCCATAGTACTTTGCGTTCTCTTCTATTAAATTTCCCTCAGCATCTCGAGTGTACAACTACACATGACTGCATTTAGGGTCCACCCTGATTATCCAGGACTCTACCCATCTCAGGATCATTAACTTGATCACATTTGCCTAATCTTTGCCATGTAAGGAAGCATTTACAGATTCCACAGATTAAGACTTGACATCTTGGGAATCTTTAAAGTTGGGTCCAGGCTGGGTGCAGTGTCTCATGCCTGTAATCGTAGCCCTCTGAGAGGCTGGGGCAGGAGGATCCCTTACACTCAGGAGTTGCAGACTAGCCTGAGTAACATAGTGAGTCTCCATCTCTACTAAAAATAGAAAAAATTAGCTGGGCATTGTGGCAGGTGCCTGTAGTCCCTGCTGCTTGTGAGGCTGAAGCAAGAGGATTGCTTGAACCCAAGAATTTGAGGTAGCTTGTGAGCTAGGCTGACACCATGCACTCTAGCCTGTGTGGCAGTAAGACTGTCTCAGAAGACAAACAAAATGTTGGCTCCAGTGTCCTTTTGACATGTCTCCATTATATCATGTCTCTATTGATAATTTCCTTATTTTCTGATATAAGCTTGGCTTATGTTATCTTTCATCCCTTACCTCTAATCATTTTCCAAGAAGCTTTTTTTAAAAGTGTGAATCATATTTATAAATCATAATTGGGGAACTAAGAGGCTCTCTGATAATGGGTTGGTCATTGAATGAAAGGGTCCAGCAATCAAGGGAGGAAGCGAGTGTGGCTTTTTAACATTATATCTAATGACTCAGTAACGGAATTTTTTGCTTCCTGTGCCTGCAGTTTTGAGCTCTGTTGGTTTGTAGGTTTTAGGTTTCAAGGGAGGATGTTTCAACTAGGAAACCAACACCGGTCCCAATGAACTGGAAATTGAAACTCCCATTTGGGCAATCATGGTTCTCATGTCACTGGGCCAATGGGAAAAGAGGTTATTGTACTGACTGGGATGCTTGATTCCAATTATCAAGGGATATACAGTTATTGCTAAACAATGAAAGGGATTCTCTGGAGTGCCTTTTATCATCTCCATGTTTTGTTGTAAAAGACGGTGGGAGGCCACAGCAACCCACGAAAGGCAGTATCACTAAGTAAGGACTTGGATACTCCAGGAATAAAGTTTGGTGTCCCCCAACCAGTGAAGAAGCCCAGTCAACTAAGGTGCTGAGGGCAATGGGAAAATAGTATAGGATCTGAAGAAAGCTATTTGATTTATAAAAATGAGGATGATGTCAGCTGTTTCTTATGTACATATTTTCACATGTCAATCAGTTCCCTCCCTGTTGTATATAAAAGGTTTTGTGGTGATTAACTTTACAATTTAGTCTTACTATTAATAAAATATCTCCAGTGGTGGTGGGTGACTTAACTAGAAGAGGAATTAACACCCAGATACAGTCACAGTGATTGATGGGACTTTGCATTTTTTTTGGAGGTTAAGCATATTTTTGCATAAGACATAGTTGTTTTTATATTCATTTCAAAATGGGCAAATATATGCCGAGTAGTCAAAGGAGGTTGCTGAACATTGTCTGTTGTATTTCAGCTCCCTTAACTTCGCTATTTTCCTCTTCCCTGTCATGGTACATCTATAAGCTACGTTTCCAGACTTCTGCAGCTGGGTTTCTGTTTAGTTCTCCCCTCGAGAGGCACTACTGGGATATTGGAAGGAGACAGGAAGGGAGAAACTATTTTCGTTGTAACTTCTGGTAGTGTCACAAGCAGTAACGGTGACAACAGCAGAAGCAACAAGTGTGGTGGCAGGCAGAGTGGCAGTACTAGTAATGATAGCAACAGCACAGCGGCAGCCATGCCTGGCTGACGTAGGGTAACAGACATTTCACCAAGCTGCTTGGTTTAGCAGCAGCCTCAGTGGTGTAGTGAGTGCGAGCTCTGGGTCAGATCATTTCCTCTGTGGTACCTCCAGCTACTTTCTGTATTCTTTTTATTTATTATTTATTTATTTATTGAGACAGAGTCTCACTTTGTTGCCCCAGCCTCCTGAGTAGGTGGGACTACAGGCACCTGCCACAATGCCCGGCTATTTTTCGAGAGAGGGTCCTGCTCTGGCTCAGGCTGGTCTTGAACTTGTGAGCTCAGGCAATCCACCCACCTCAGCCTCCCAGAGTGCTAGATTACAGGTGTGAGCCACTGTGCCGGGCCAGTTACTATTCTTTAAACTTTCCTTTTGCTCCCTTAGCCTTTAGAACCAATAGGATGCTCCTGGATGGAGCAGCTGGAGGTACCACAAAGGAAATGATCCGACCCAGAGCTCACACTCATTACACCACTAAGGCTGCTACTGCTGAACCAAGCAGCTTGGTGAAATTCTTTGTAATTTCATGTATTAAATGAAATTACAATTCTTTGTAATTGGTAGGTATTAAATTTCTATTCCCTGATCAGACACTAACTGATACACTTAAAGATATGCAGTTAAGAGGCCCCCAAACAAGCCAGTTTTTTCCCTCAAGGATTAAGTGTTTTTTCCCACAGATTAAGTGTCAAGACATATCAATAATTCACTATCAAGTGGGATAGTATAGGGAAGTTGATAAACATGGGAAATCGGCTGCAAGGATGAGAAAGTTTTAGTGTGAGAGTCCAGCGCTACTCTGACATGACATAACCACTGCCAGGAACATCCAGAGAATGGCATAAATTGTTTCAATGAGCAGGTCAAGCCAATTAGCCGTGTAAGAAACACCTGGAGACAATGTGCTGCTTCTGTGTTTCTTGCAAGCACAATCCTGATATCATTTACCAAATTTTAAGTTCTCAAACAGATGGTATACAACTCCATACTTATCTTTAATCTGTTAAGATTTCAATGACTGTTAACAAGGAAAAGTTTAAACCACAACTTGTTCCTTAAGAGATATTCTGATTTCTATAACCACTAAGTTTACTACCAACCTGTATGTCTTTCAACCACTATGTCGGTCCTATACAGTAAAAAACGTCTTTAATATTGACTAATTGCAATTAAGAAACCCTAACTTGTGACTCTTGGTAACTTGTTTTATGTCCTTAACCTGTGAAGTAGGAAAAGTTCTTAGCAAGAGGGTGGTTGTGAGGACCATCCAAAAGAATATCTGTAACACGTGTAACACTTGGTTTAGCATGAGAGAAAGTCGATGTTAGCTATTATCCTACAAACAAGTCTCATTTCTATGTTGCTTAGGTTTTCAGTACTTAAAAAGGAAATCTTGTATACAATGCGCTTCTCCTCCAACTGAGAGGACTGTGCAAAATAAAGAGCTACTGAACATTTTAACAGCTCTATGACTAACTTATTTTGGTGAAGGTCATTGTTAACTCTTAGCAGAGGAAAAAAACGGTGACCTTTCAACCTAATGTAGTAGGGTAAGAAACACTGAAGTAGTAGTGAACTGGGGGTGACCCAGGGTGTGGCTGTCAAGAACCTGCTCTTACTAAACTATAAAAAATGCGTGTCTTTATGAAAAGCAGTTGGTCCTGATTTATCTAAAGTCAGCTGCTGAATTCGTCACTCAGCCACCTGATGCCTGCCATTCTGACAGTGTAGAAATGTCATTTTCTTCACTATATATTCCTAGACTGCCAAATGACAGAAACTTTTTCCCTTCTACTATATAAAGGAATCACATGTCACATGTTAGGACGTTTATGAAAAGCTTAATACTCAAATGTGGATCATTCAATCTGTCATATGGGACTATTTTATGTGTTTGGAATAGTTCTTTTTGTTTTGTTTTTGGTATAGATTATCTAACTTTTCCTAATCAAGTTGTGCTTGGATTTTTCATACCAATGATTATCCTTGGTTTTGTATTTTAAAAAATAGATTCACCAGTTATTATTCACAGAGTTTTAAAATGAGTTTATTAAAGAATGTTCTTAAGAAGGCAACAATTTTTGATTTGTTATTTAAAAAATGTTATGGTTTTTCATGCTGTATAATAAAGGTAAGAGGCTACAGAGTCATAAGCTTCTTTCTACTGGAATTTTCTGATATTTAACACAGTGTAGTCATTTCAGCAATGCTAGAATAAATTAAAAAAAGTCTCTTCTATGCTTCTCTTCAAAAAATGATGAATAATAACAAAGGTGGCATAAAAAAGCCATCGCTTTCTATTCATTCTGTAGTACTGGAGCCAGTATCTAGGAAGCAAAGGAGAGCAAGAGTAAATTAAAGGAGTAACTTAATTTCAAATTTAAATATTTTAAGAATATCTTTTAAAAAAGAAAGTAAGACTCTAATAGTGGTGGTGGTTTGAGGGCTGAAGAAGAATAGGAGGCAAGATTGAAGAAGGAGGCCAACCATGGAAATACCTTGAGAACTTAGGGATAAAAAGACAATGCTTAGCTGTCCATATTTATGGTAGAGAAAAATGAAGCTGAACTACATTTGGTTCACATAACTGCACACAACCACATTTTTTTCAGGTCCTCTACTGTCCCCAAATTGTAAATCACAAAGGACCATAGCATATAATCAGATGAGAACTGTATTTAAAGATATAAGCTGGTGAGAAAGAAATGAAAATCAGGTAAATACTTTTTTTTTTTTTTTAAGACAGAGTCTCACTCTGTTGTCCCAGTCTAGAATGCCTTGGTGTCATAGCTCATAGCAACCTCAAACTCCTGGGCTCAAGTGATCAGGAGGCCTTAGCCTCCTGAGTGGCTGGGACTACAGGTGCTCACCACAACATCTGGCTAGTTTTTCTATTTTTTTAGTAGAGATGGGATCTCATTCTTGCTCAAGCTGCTCATGAACTCTTGAGCTCAGGCAATCCACCCATCTCAGCCTCCCAGAGAGCTAGGATTATATGAATGAGCCACGTGCCTGGCCTAAGCAAACACTTTGTAACATCATAGGAAAATTCTAGCTATTATCACTTTCTCCGCTTCTTCATTAGAAACTCAATGTCATTTCAGAAAGCTGACTTTTAGAATAAAATGGACTTGATAGTAGTACCTTACTTATCTGGCAACACTCAGGGATATATTTTCTTAATCATTTAAACTTACCTCTACCTATAAATGCCAAACCATTTTTATTTTGGAAAGAAAAATTTCCAAGATTGCAGTTTTTTCTGTAGATATAAACAGAATATAATCTAAACTTTTTTGGGGAATCTTCAACAATCTTTTCATTGAAGATCAATTATTATACTGTGCTGTAAATGAGGGAAGCTTCTTAGAAACTACCACAATAGATAAGGCTGCTTTGGTACTTCTCATCTACCAAAGTTTATGAAAATAAATAATCTTTTATCTTTAAGTAAAAGTAATATACTCTAAGGACCCCCTCCATAGAGATAGGTGCTCCTCAAGTAAAATACATATCTTTACATGAATTCTTTGATATTAAGTTTGTTTAAAGGCCTTCTTTATGATTTTATGGTTCTTAGCTATGGTTCAAATGGCTGAAATAGGCTACTAATCTACTGTTGTGCTATCCAATATGGTAGCCACTGGCTGCCCACATGTGGCTATTTAATTCAAGGTAACTAATAATATTAGATAACATTAAAACAGTAAGCCCTTCCGTTGCCCCATTTTAAGTGCTCAGACTACTGAAAAAATGCAGATAGGAAACATTTCCATCATTACAGAAAGTTCTACTAAACAGTGCTAGTGTACACCATGAACTCATTTGGACAGAGGTCTAGGAATTATTAATTGCCCAAACTCTACAGTCTAAACTTAAAACTGAAGGGCTATGAGAATGCTATTAGATTATAAGAAAAATTATGAAAAATATTATACATTATCTCAAATATATAAGTATTATTATCTTGTGATCCAAGAAACGGTATTATATTCATATGAATTAGAAGAAGAAAACTAAATATAAAATAATATTATTTATGCCTATATTCTCAGAATGACTACTCCCAGTTAACTTGGATGGTGTAAGTCACTGTAATGGTGCTAGGTTCAGAGACTCTCGGACATTTAGAAGAAATTATTCTTAGTAAAGGGCTGAAGGTATTAAAAATCAGGTTTAAGAGAACAGTAAACCCATACGTGAAAAAGGATATATTTACAACCAGAGAAATGGAGGGTATTCCATTTCTCTTTCTCTTTTGCATCTTAAAACTCCCTTCCCGGAGGGTGGCAGTCTTTTCTATTTAATTTCAGAAATAGCTGCCTAAACACAAATGGTTATGATTATAAATGGAAGTATACATTTAAAATACCATTAGCAAAGTGGAAATAATGAATCATGACACAGAAAGCAGAGATGTATAGCTTTTAACACAGTTAAGGACCTAAACAAGAGTTCCTAGGTCTGCTATGGAAAATTCACCTGCACAGATGTAACAGAGGAATGGATATTTAGCATTATGATTGCAAGCTTCATACGGTTAGTTAAAATCTGCTTTAAAATAACTTTTTAAATATAAAATGTATAGGTATACAGCAACACAGAAGCCACAAGATAAACTGTCAGAATTAAACACTTCTTTAAAGACAAAGGTGTCTGTGAAAAGCCAGATAAACAAAACTGCAACTAAAACAGGGAAGAAAAGCCTATGAATTTGCTTATCTTCTTCTTCATGCAAATTCAGTCTGTGTAAGTGGCTATTTGTCATTTGACATGTAGATATACTTAAAGTCAGGAAGATGACTGTTTGAGATCTGGAATATACAATCTAGCTGAGATAGAAGCCAGGTCTCTATCAGGGAGTTAATCATTTGGCCATTTTCCCCCTTGTGCTTTTCATATAGAGTCATAAAAACAAGATTTCAAGTAGTTTTGCTTTCACAGTAATTAGGCAAACACTTACTTTTACCATCACAGGCTACAATTTTCACTTTATCCACTTTAATAAGTTCTGTCACCTCTCTGAATTCAACATCATTCAATACAAAAGTCCACACATTATCGCAGAATCTGTACGTATTTAGAGAGCCCTTTAAAACAAAACATTTAGACATACCATGAAAAGTCATTTTTTCCCCCTCACATTTTTCTTGAAAGCAATTTAAAATAACTTTCTACTAAGTACATAATCAAAACAGTATGTTTAATGCTTAGCTTAAGATTTTCTTTCATTTTAATCCTATCTATGTAAAAAAGACAACCTTACATAAATTTGCAAAGGATGGAGTTAAATATTTTAGTTAGCTAAAACAGCCTGCAAATTACTTACCTGAAAAATGATGAAAAGCAAAATTAAAACTTGAATTTGTGTTTTTACTGCCCCCATGTGGCTAAATTATGAAAGTTCATTTGAACTTCTAAGTAAATAGTTTTAAAAGCTACGTATTTTGTGTATGTTAATTCTCCATGCTTGTTAATGTTTTTTTTTTTTTTTGAGACATAGTCTCACTTTGTCACCCGCCAGTACAGTGCCCTGGCATCATAGCTCACAGCAACTTCTAACTCTTAGGTTCAAGTGATTCTCTTGCCTCAGCCTCCTGAGTAGCTAGGACTACATGCGCCCACCACAACGTTCAGCTATTTTTAGAGATGGGGTCTTGCTCTAGCTCAGGCTGGTCTTGAACTTGTAAGCTCAGGAGATCCACCCACCTCGGCTTCCCAGAGTTCTGGGATTATAGGTGTGACCTACTACACCTGACCGCTTGCTTGTTAATTTTAATCCTGTGACTTAGCTCAGATGAATTACTATATTAGCCACTAAAACTACAACATTCATTATCCTGTGCAACCTGCATTCTCCTAATTAATAATACAGTTTAAGGAGCAGGAATATGTACTTGAGCATTAACAGGAAATTTTATTCATTTTATTTTTTAAGAGATAGGGGGTCTGTCTCACTCTGTCTGTCACCCAGGCTAGAATGCAGTGGCATCATAGCACACTATAACCTCAAATGCCTGGGTTCAAAAGATTCTCCAGCCTCAGCCTCCAGAGTACCTGTAACTACCGCTGCACACCAACACGTAAGTGTTGGGATTACAGGCACGAGCCACCATACCTCAAAGAATATTTTAAAGAGTATGGTAAAAGTCAAGGATAGGTACCCACAGTGAATACAGTCAATACCTGTAAAATAATTTCTTTCTAACTTCTAATAAAAGCCCTATCTTACCACTGGGGGGAAAAAAAAAACCCTGAAAAATACACACACAAATACATATAGTCACATAGGAAATTTAGCATTTGAAAAGACATTTAAATGCCTAAAATTTTAATTCAGAAAAAAAGCATCAAATACACAAATGCTCTCTGTAGTACTATAATAGCAAAAACTGGTTTCCATCTACATTTTCTAACAAATGAGAATGATTAAGGAAACTGTGATAGCTATATATATATATATATATATATATATATATATATTTTTTTTTTTTTTGGGACAGAGCCTCAAGCTGTCCCCCTGGGTAGAGTGCCGGTGGCATCAAAGCTCACAGCAACCTCCAACTCCTGGGTTCACGCGAGTCTCCTGCCTCTGCCTCCCAAGTAGCTGGGACCACAGGCGCCCGCCACAACGCCCAGCCATTTTTTGGTTGCAGCTGTCATTGTTGTTTGGCGACCTGGGCTGGATTTGAACCCGCCACCTTAGGTGTATGTGGCTGGCACCCTAGCCACTTGAGCCACAGGCGCCGAGCCTGTGATAGCTATATTAATCAATTTAATAAATACCTACTGTGTGCTAGATTATGCTAGGCTCTGAGAATTCAATGGTAAGCACTGGTCCCTGCCCTCATTGAGCTTGGTTTAGCAGGGAGATTATTAAAACAAGAAATATGTATACCTGTGCTAGGCAAGAGGAAATTATGGCTGGGTGCAGTGGCTCATGCCTGTAATCCTAACACTCCAGGAAGCAAAGGTGGAACCCCATCTCTACTAAAAATAGAAAAATTAGCCTGGCATCATGGGAGGGGCCTGTAGTCCCAGCTACTCAGGAGGCTGAGGCAGGAAGATTGCCTGAACCCGAGAGTTTGAGGTTGCTGTGAGCTAGGCTGATGCCACGGCACTCTAGTCTGGGGCAATACAATGAGGCTCAAAAAAAAAAAAAAAAAAAGAATAAACTACGATGCAAGTATAGCAAGGGCAATCAAGGCTAGTGGACAAAAGGCAAAGAAAGCTTCTTTCACACTTACTTTCAGAAAGCGAAGTTTAAGTTGAGTCCTGAAGAATAAGAAAGAGACAGGAAGAGGCAGGGACAATGCAAAGGAAGACAAACACTTAGGACGCGGTTGTAGAGTCTAGAAAACAGAATGTGCCAGGAAGTCCTAACGTAAAAAAGATCATGGATAACCTTGGAAAACTTCTGCCCTATTCTAACAGTACTGGGAATTTATTAGAGGAATCACATGATCAGACCTGCACTTTGGTGGCAACACAAAGAATTTACTTCTTAGCTGGGTAAATCAGAGAAGAGAAAGTGACTATACTACAGTAGTAGTGAGAGACTCTAAAATGTAGAACTGAGAGAACTCAAGAGATACAAATATGAGGAGTAGGGAGCAGAAAATCAAAGGTAATCACCAAGTGTCTGGCTTGAGTGACAATGCATATCGCAGAAAAAAGGCAGTTTGTGAGGAAAGCTAAATTTGGAACTTGTTGGGTCTCAACAAGTATGTTGGTTACTCTCACTGGATAAGTGATGTTAGTTAGCTGTGTCAACAATTTGAACAAAGCATGGTATTGAGATTTATGGTCAGTATGTGAATATTCACTTTCAAATATAAATTTTAGATATAGCTTGGTGTGAAAAATATATAATCATAATATAGTATAAATACATTTATTTTATTGAGAAAAGTAAGATGCTACAAACCATGACTGTGAGATGTTAATTTTATATGCAAAATAGTTATTAAATGTATTCAAATTTTAGATTAAAAAAATCAATGATTAGCATAATTAAAGAATACACCACCTAGGTAACTTTTGAGCCAACTATATTAAAAAAATTTAAACATCAGAAGAAAATGGATAAGAATGTGAATCTCATCGTTAAAATAATTTGGTGAACTAGAACCCCTAACATGAAATAAGATAAATTTTTATTATATAATTTTTAGTTATTTAAACATCTTATCTTTTCAGCATCTTTATTTGAAAGTGCCTCAAGTACGGTGTAAGGAATGAAAGAATAATTTCATTTTTAAGTAAAATTTTAGATTTTTTTAAAATAAAACCTTTTTATAGAGATAGGGTCTTGCTATGTTGTCCAAGTTGGCCTCAAAGGTCCTCCTGCTTCAGCTTCCCAAAATGCTGGAATTACAGGTGTGAGCCACCTAACCTAGATTTATTCTTTATGTTAAAAAAGGTCCTTCTACAAGATGATATTTGGCTCTGGTCAGATACTGATTTTAATACTTCAGTCTTTCGAAGTGTTATCTTCAATGCACCTCTAATAAATACATATAGTATTTACATATGTCCTTAACTGGGCAACACTTTATTTAAAGAAAAGAACATCTTAAATGTTATATAGTACAAGTTCATTACAGAACCATTAAAAACCAGGGAAAAGGAAAGTGTCATGGTAGTTAGAAGGGCTTTTTCTTGAACATTAAATCTTTTTGACTACTAAAATCTTTTAATGCTTGCTTAATTACTGTTTGAAGCTTGGTATAATTTTTAAGTAGTCATTACTTTTGTCTGTGGACATACATTTACCTCAAAAACAAAAAATGGCTTTTTAAATTTTAATTATTTTTTTAAAAGACAGGTTCTTACCATGTTGCTTAGAATAGTCTTGAACCTTTGGGCTCAAGTGATCTTCCCGTCTCAGTCTCCTGAGTAGCGGGGATTATAGGTGTGTGCCACTGTGCCTGGCAACAATGGTGTTTAAAAGCCTAGTTATATATATTAGTTCAACCTGAATTTTCTCCCTAAAAATTAATTCATATCAAGGTCCTTGGTACATATACAAGGTCTGACAATTAAGTTTGTGAACTCATCCTAGAAAAGGTGCTACATACTTCATTGCTCAGTATTACCAGGGTCACCTTTGAAGTACTCTGCTTGGGAAGCTATGCACCAATGCCAGCACCTAGTCTACCCTTCAAAGCAATTTTGGAACTCTTTTTTCCGGAATGGCCATCAAAGCTGTTGTTGTTGTATTACCCTTGCTATCCTGAATGTCATCAAAATGTTTTCCTTTCATTATTTCCTTTATCTTTAGGTACAGAAAAAAGTCACGGGGGGGCAGATCAGGTGAGTAGGGATGGGGTTCCTATATAGTTATTTGTTGGCCAAGATTTTCAGTTAAGATTTTCCTATTTCTCTATTGATGTTTACTTGGTCTGCTATGCTTCTTAGTCAGCAGATGATTCTGATGCACAATTTGATGAATTTTTGCATTTTCATCAGTTCTGCGTATTACTAGTTGCCCTGACCTACCTCTCTTGCTCTCCCCTCAGAAAAACATTTAATCCATTTGTACGCTGAAGTTTTCTTCAGGTAATTACCCCCATAAACTTGGACTAACATGTCCTGATTTAACTTCCACTTCTAACAAGTTTAACAACAAATTCAATGTTTGTTCATTGCTCTAATTTAAGCTCTAACATTCTTGTGACAGCACATGCAATAGTAATGAATTCCACTCAGCAAGACACTGCTGTAACTGACACGAACACAACTATGAGACACTGATATACCAAGATTATGAAATCTTTCTGAGTTGTTTGTACAGTGCTATCAATGTAAGCCCACAGTGTCATGTTGGTGAACTTAATTGTCAGACCTTGTATTTTTAGTAACAAATTTCAACATATATATCATTAAAACCTTACTTCTCATATGCAAGGGGATATTTTTCCTATAATATTGTACTAAATAATTTCATTCATATGGAATCCATATAAGGATATAAAAAGCAATTTAACATGCTACATTAGATTATTCTATTCTTTTAATGGCTACTTAACCTTATTGCTAGGCCAGCAAAGATTATTATAAATAAAAACATGTATTTAAATGTGATCTTCTGTCTTGGGTATAGGCTCTACCTAGCTAAACAGAATGCTATCTGCAAACATTCTAAACTTAAAAGCAAGAATGGAAAAGTCCCGGTCAAGCCTGAGTATTTATAGCTTTTGGAAAACAGACAAACTTACAAAACACTATGCAAGAGAAAGTCAAATGTCAAATTTCCTTCAATTTTAGCTGAAGAGATCTAAACTAGAAACCTAAATAATGCAAACCAAGACAATTCAGACCATGTGAACTTTACTGACTCTAGTAAAGAGCCCACCAAAATTTCTACATGGGCGAAGTTTATACATGAACATAAATCAACCAGGCAGCTTTTTACATATGGTTATACAAATACAAATTAATTTTGCCAGAATTGTTACTGTTAAAAATTTAAGAATCCACTGATCAAATTTTAGGTTTTTTTTTTTTTTTTTTTTTTTGAGACAGAGTCTTACTATGTCGTCCTCAGTAGAGTGCTGTGGTGTCACAGCTCACAGCCATCACAAACTCTTTAGGCTTAAGCGATTCTCTTGCCTCAGCCTCCCAAGTAGCTGGGACTACATGCGCCCACTACAATGCCCAGCTTTTATTTTTGTTAAGTAGGGCCGGACTGGATTTGAACCCACCAGCCCTGGTGCATGTGGCTGGTACCCTAACCACTGAGCTATGGGCCCCAAGCTGAAATTTTAGTTTTCAAGACACATTTTACTCCAGAAAATTTTTTGGCATGTGAAACTAATAAGAAACTTACCTGTATAAATACAAAATACACATAGATTTTTTTATTCATTCATTAAAATTTAAGCCAAGTGGCCTTATCTATCTTATTCATTTTTATATTCACAATATCTAGAACAATGTCTGGTATGCAATAGGCATGCAAATACTTGTTGAATAAATGATAAATTTTTCCTTTTATGTTTTTCATCACCAACAAAACAAAAAATAAAACAACCTAAAATACTAATGTTCTTTAAATACAAAGTAATCTCTAAGTTTTTTACATATATCGTCATCTATTTTATTACCATTTGCTTCTTGGAGTACTGAAGATTTTCATATATTTTAGTCTTTTAATTTCTACATTATGGTAACTTATGCTTTATAATACAACATAAGCATAAATATTAAATATAATTGGACAATAATTGAGCATCATTATCAACTATGTTATATGACTCCTTCAATATCATAATATGATAAAATTATTTCTATTCCACTATGATTCTTTCAAAGGGTCCTTAATCTGAATATATCATAAAATTGGGAGATGATTTTGCTTGGCTTTGGATTACTTTACAAAGTACAAATGAGATCAAGATATCAAAACAGACTATTATCTACAAGAGATCAAGTTTTATAAGCCATGTTATTGAGTAGATGGGAGATAACAGAAAATTTCTAGAAAGAATTGTGTACTTCCGGGCTCAGCGCCTGTGGCTCAAGTGGCTAAGGCGCCAGCCACATACACCTGAGCTGGCAGGTTCAAATCCAACCCGAGTCTGCCAAACAACAATGACAGCTGCAACCAAAAAATAGCTGGGCATTGTGGCAGGCGCCTGTAATCCCAGCTACTTGGGAGGCGGAGGCAGGAAAATCGCTTGAGCCCAGGAGTTGGAGGTCGCTGTGAGCTATGATGCCACAGCACTCTACCCAGCTTGAAGCTCTGTCTCAAAAAAAAAAAAAAAGAATTGTGTACTTCCCTGGACTGGGTGAAAACCAGAGTTTAAAACGTAACTGTGAACCCTGGGGATTACTCTGCCACTTACCTTCAGTCTTGCAGGTAATGTTTCAGTTGTTTGAAATCTCAGTAAGTTTTCAGGGAAGGTAGCCAAACATACACAGGCTGATTTGTGAAACAATGGAAGAAAAATCTAAAAGCAACTCTATCTCACATTATGTGGATGAACTTAGTATGCTTACAATTCAGTTATTACAAAACAAATTCCAAAATTTGACCAAACCGCTTCTTCCTCTTATGTTTAAATAAATATGTAGGGGTCCTAAAAACACTGTTGTTAACAACCATTGGTACAGGCATCTAGATTTAGGAAAAAATCCTTACCCTGAAATTGACTCTGTTCCTGACTCTCTGAGCCAATGCTGAATTTATAGCCTTATCAAACTGAAGTAGAACTTGAAGGGCAAGTTGGGGGGTGATCTGTTGAGACTGAGAAGAAGTAAAGGTCATAAATCCTCTTAGGGAAGAACATCAAAGACAAAGTAAGTAAAAATATACAAATTTTCACCTAAATTTAATTGAGGTTAAACAAAGCCTCTAAACTATTATTTTCCTTTGCCATAACTGACAATAAAGCAGCAAAGCCTGAAATCTAGAAATAACTTTTGCACTATCTTGACCCAAAAATATATTTGAAAACATGCAGTGATGTCACAAAGCCAAAAAACAAAACAAAACAAAAACTTTCTCTATCTCCTTTCACGGTATCTGGAAGAAGGTTTTTAATAAATTGAGGGAATCTTTTTATTTTCATTTATTTTCTGTTAGTCTTGCTCTGTTGCCCCTGCTAGAGTACACTGGCATCATCATAGCTCTCACAGAAATGAGAGATGGGGCCTCACTCTTGCTCAGGTTGATCTCAAATTCCTGAGCTCAAGTGATCTTCATGTTTCAGCCTCTGCCTCTCAAAGTGCTGGGATTACAGGCATGAGCCACCATGCCCACCCTGGAATCATTTATTTTAAACAAAAAACACAGAACCTATATTAAAAAAAAAACAGCTATTAAATCTTAGTAAAGTCTATAAAATATATCAACAATGGAAATAATTTGTTCTTGGTTGGTAAGTTTATATGAAAAGGTTAATTCTCTTAAAATTGAAATATAAATTCAAAATTCTAATTTAAATCTCAAAATACTTTATTGAATTGGATAAAGCTACATAAAATATCCTCTTCTTCTATACATGAATCTATAACCCACAACCTCAATTTCTATGTTTAACAAAAAACTTAGAGGCCAGGAACAGTGGCTCATACCTTATAATCCCAGCAGCTGGGAGGCCAAGGCGGGTATTTTGCCCAAGCTCACAGGTTTGAGACCCACCTGAGCCAGAGCAAGACCCTGTCTCTAAAAATAGCTGGGTGTTGTGGTGGGCACCTATAGTCCCAGCTACTCGGGAGGCAGAGGCAAGAGAAGTGCTTGAGCCCAAGAGTTTGAGGTTGCTGTGAACTATGATGCCAGAGCACTCTACCAAGGGTAACAAAGTAAAACTTTGTCTCCAAAAAAAAAAAAATTTTTTTTTTGAAGATTTAGTTATATAAGGCAGTCCCCAGGTTACAAATTAGACAAGGATTCTGTAGGTCTATTCTTAAGTCACATAAGTTGCATCTGTATGTAAGCTGGAATAGGTGCATTTACCTCTTACCTGTAACAGCTCTGTTTGTAACTATTTAGAGTCATACGTCAGTGGATGTCTATAACTTGGAGACTGCCCATATTCAATTACATCATTCAATCATCATTATATTTTGTGTCCTATTGTCAGGATGGTATAATAAACAGGAACCTGGGGTTATTCATCAGTGAGTGACACTTGCTAGGTCAAATAGTATAAGCTAGAATATTTTACCTTATATCTCACTGCATGGGATAAAGGAAATGACAAGAATAACTTTAGGCCCAACTAAATAAAAATATTTGATTTTCAGTCTCTCACCTGTATGAGCTCATCTAGGCTCTCCTGAAGACTGTTTCCCAAAGTGGTATTTCTGTATAACTGATATGCCATGGCTTTAGGAAGAAGAAATTATTTTTCTTCTTCAGGCTTGCATTGATGTCCTAAAAATTTAATATAAAATTCTTTGAAATAAGAGATCATACTGTAAAATTATAAATTTTGTAATACAGTCTACTTCATATAGTGTAAAGCAGTACTAGCAGAATTCTTAGTTATTGAAATTACTATATATACACACATATAAAGTTTACAATTACATGGAACAGTTAATGCTTTTTCTCATTTTTCTATAATTCTGACATAGTCATTAGTACAGACATATTTATAAAAACATGTATCTTTACCACTTGTTTGAAAGTCTAAAATTCTAAAGCAAGAATTTTCCACGTACTCTTTTCTATGTGCTGTCAAGTCACTGATGTAGACCATCTTCAGCTTACACTTGCATGCTTACCCCCTTTATTTCCCTGTTCTCTTAAAATTCAGTATTTGTAGTGTGCCTACCAAAAGGATAGCACTGAGACAGGTACCAGAGAGGGGAAGATGACTAAAGACATACTTCCAATCCTAAAAATTAATATCCCGGAGTGGATAACAGACATACAAAAAGGTTAAATTTGGTATACAGTAAGAACTGCAACAGAGATACAAAGCATACTATGGAGGCTACTGGTGGACTAAGAATTGGCTCCGAAAAACTTCCTGATTCTTCAAGCTGAAGAAAAGCCATTTTAGGCTGACAGAATAAATAAGCCACAGAAGGATGAAATAATGGCATGGATGGACTCAGTCCTCAGGAGAGGTTTGGGCAATGGAGTGTCCCTGAAGCATTCTGTACAGAAAAGGTCAAATGGGCTTGAGTGTGAGATTAAAAATAGATGGGTACAAATATACAGACAGAGAGAAGAAATAAGATGTGGTGTTTGAAAGATCAGTGACTACAGTTAATGTTAATGTACTGTACATTTCAAAATAGCTAGAATAGAGTGATTCAAATGTTCTAGCATAAAGACGAATACTTAAGATGATGGATATCCCAAATACCCCAATTTGATTATTTGAATGTATCCTACTATAATATGCAGCTCCCCAGCATACATCTATTATGTATCAAAAAAGAAACACATGAGAGATGAAGGCTCAAAAAGGGTAGTAGTAGTACAGATTCAATAAATGTTAACTGAGCTCCTACTTGTCAGGTATAAGACCCCTGACCTTTGTGGCATTTTCAGTCTAGAGGTGAACGTGAGGAGATATCTTCTAGTAATCATCAGGTAAAACTCAGTAAAATTAGTGGCCAGCCATCAGTCTTCACATTACATGCCTGGTCAGGATCTGACACAATAGATCATTTCTGCCTTCTTGAAATACTTCTTTGGCTATGGGACCCCACTCTCAGTTCCCTACTATCACCTCACTGGGTACATTTCTTGCTTTATCTTGCTGGTTCCACCTCCATTCCGTGACTTCTAACTACTGCCCTAGGCGTCTTATGTCTTCTCTTCCCTATATGCTTTGCTCCCTTAGTTACCTCAAGACTCCCAAACTTTATCTCTATACCTGAATTTTCTCTTGAACACATATATAAAACTGCTTAATTAACACTGGATAAAAATACCAAGTAGGTAGCTCAAATTAAATTTATCAGAAAACAAATTCCTGATATTATCCCTTCAAATTTGCTGTTCTCAGTTTTATCCACCTCAGTAAACAGAAAATCTAGATGTCCAATAATAACATAGCCCCCAAACCTTAAGGGTGAACATTAACCTGGCTCTTTTTTTCTTACCTGACATTCAATGTTAGCCAATCCTTTCAGCTCTTCCTTCTAAATAGAGCCAGAATCTGACTTCTATCTTCAATGCTATCAGTCTTAAGTCACCATCATCTATGACTAAAATTGTGATAGACCATTAAGAGGTCTCCCTGTTTCCACCCTTCCCTATCCCAGCCCCACCCTCAAGGCAGCCACAATGAGATCTTAAAAGGCAAGGCAGGCTCGGCACCTGTGGCTCAAGTGGCTAAGGAGCCAGCCACATATAGCTAAGGTGGCGGGTTCGAATCCAGCCTGGCCCGCCAAACAACAATGATGGCTGCAACCAAAGAAAAAAAAAATAGCTGGGCGCTGTGGCAGGTGCCAGTAGTCCCAGCTACTTGAGAGGCAGGAGACTTGCTTGAGCCCAGGAGTTGGAGGTTGCTGTGAGCTGTGATGCCAAAGCACTCTACCGAGGTTCTGTCTCAAAAAAAAAAAAAAAAAAAGACAAGGCAAATCATGTCATAGGTCTATTCAAAACCAACAATGGCAGCATCCCATCTCACGGTTTGAAAGGCCTTTAGGATTCTGGCCTCCCACTCCACCTATCCCTGCTCCCAAACTTTATCTCCATGCCTGACTCCAGTCATCGTGGTCCCCTGCTATTCTCAAGGCAAGCATGTTCCTGTTTGAGGGCCTTTGTGCTAGCTTTCTTTTTGCTGTGAGTGTTCTTCCCAGATACTTGCATAGTTCACACACTCATTTGATTCAGATTTTTGTTCAAGTATCACCTCATCAGAAAGGCTTTTTGTGATCAAACTATAAAAAATAATTACTCCTCTTCTTCCTCACACTGCTTTATTTTCATTCATGCCACTAACTGAAGTTGATACACATATGCTTATTCTGTCTTTATCTACTGAAATAAATTATCTATGAAGGTGCCACCTAAAACAATTTATGTAGTATGTATCCATTGAGCATCTGTTGAGTTAATAAATAAATATCAAAGTGCTAATGTCAAATATTAGAAATATATCTAAGTGTGATACAAAGTTTTCTAATTTACTGAGGAAACTGAAGCAATGACATCCAGACTCAGGACTAGATTTAACCACCTACCAGTATCTCTGCAGGTTAAACATCCCTTATCTGAAATACTTGGGATCAAAATGTTTTGGACTTTAGAATATTTGCGTCATATTTACTTATGGGTTGAGCATCCCAAAACCAAAAATCTGAAGAGCATTCCCTTTCACTGTCATGCTGGTATTTAAGAAGTTTTGGACTTTGGAGCATTGTGGATTTGGGATGTTCAACCTGTATCCCCCTATTTGTCACTACAGTTGAACTCTACATGCTTTTCACTAAATTCAATCCTTTGTACCACGTGTTATCTTCTCTAGTGCACCGGAGGATATCATTCTTACAATTCAATTGTTCCTTCTGTCCCTCACCATCAGGTTTCTTCTTCTATGGATCATTCTCATCAGCAAACTAGTAGGTGGCTACTTGTCCTATCTTAAAAAAGAAATCAAAAACCAAAATACTCCCTCCTCAATGCAATTTCCCTGCCAACTGCACTCTATTTCTCTTGTTGCCCTTTACAGAAAGACTTCTTAGGGTTGTTTACACTCACTGTCTCCCATTCTTTTTTTCCCCATTTTCTCTTAAACTCACTTTTGCCCCAGCACTCTAATGAAACTGGTGAAGGTCATCAGGGGCATTGCTAAAGCTAATCCTCACCAGATTAGAGCATTTGACAGTTTTTTAGTTCTTCCTCTTTGTTAAAGTATCTTCACTTCTGGGACGCTACATTTTGGGTTGCTCTTTTAACTTTAACTTGCTGGTTCATCCTTCTTTATCTTCTTTGTTGGTTGATCCTCTTCTCCCTTAACTCTTAATGTCAGAGGACACAGTCCTTGGTCCTCTGCTACTTTCTGTCTACTCCTTCATGATAACAGTCACTCTCATAGCTTTATATACCATTTCTGATGAATCACAACTTCATACACTATATTAGAACAGAACTTCTTATTCTTAGATCTAGCTGCCTACTCAACATCTCTACTTGTTCTTTCGTGTTTTAGTTGAAATAATTCCATACTTCTATAGGTTTAGGCAAAATCTTTGAATCTATTCGACATCCAATTCTTAGCAAATCCTACCTTCAACATGCATTCAGAATCCAACCATTTCTCACCATTTCCACTGTTATCATCCTGGCCTGGACCACTATCACCATCATTTGGAATACTACTAATATAATAGCCTCTTAACTGATTTTTTCCACTTCTACACTTGCCTCCAACAGTTTAATCACGACTCACAGGTAGGTGAGAAAAACACAGGTTAGAGCACATTTCTTTGCCTACTCAAAACCTCCCATGGGCCAGGCATGACGGCTGTAATCCTAGCATTTTGAGAGGTTGAGATGGGAGGACCAGTTGAGGCCAGGAGTTTAAGACCAGCCTGAACAAGAATGAGGCCTCCTCATCCTTATAAAAAACAGAAAAATTGGCCAGGTGTGGTGCTGTGCACCTGCAGTCCCAGCTAGTTGGGAGGCTGACACAGAACGGGTTGAGCCCAGGAGTTTGAGGTTGTTGTGAGTTATGATGAAGCCATGGCATTCTAGCTCTGGGGAACATGTCTCACAAACGAATAGAAAACCTCCCATGGCTTTCATCAGTCCTTACAATGATCTGACTACCCATGACCTCACCTACTTTCCCCTCCAACCCAACCATTGGCTCACTTCCTTGCTACTCCTCAAACATGACAGGCTTAAAAACCTTTGTAATGGCTGTTCTTTCTGCCTGGGAAGGCCCTTCTCCAGCTATTCACTTGGCTAACTCACTTAATTCCTTCAAGGTTTTGCTTAAATAGTACCTAGAAAATGAGGCTTAAAAAGTCCACTATATTTAAAATACCAATTCCCATCTCCACTCTGGAAACTCCTCATACCCTTTATCTTCTTGCTCTATTTCTTTGATGGTACCATCACCTTCTTAAACATCATACATACAATGTACTTCTTTTATATTTATTTTATACATCCTCTAATAGAACATAAGCTCCACGAGGGCATAGATTTTTGTGTTTATTCAGTGAAGTAAATCAGGGATCTAGAAAAGTACATGATACACAACTGAAGCTAAATAAAACATCTGTTCAATTAAACGAACGAGGGGGTGTTGTGTGTAGGGGGTGTCAAAAAGGGCAAGGAGAGATCTCAATTAGGGAAATAAAAACTTTACAAAGTAGGAGATAAAACTTTCACAGAATCTTTAGTGTTATGCACCATTTGACAAAAGTCTTGAGTTATCTAGAAAATAGCTAAAATATTTAAACGTTTGTTAAAATTACTTGCTTTAATGTTCTTAAATGTAGTATCAAGCTACAGGAATTTATTACTCCTTTCTCATTTTGCAGTCCAGAAAATCTGAAGGCTTCAAATTCGGAATTAACTAGTCCTAGTCTTTCTTAATTAAACCACTCAGTTTAAATTCGTTCCTCTGTCGGACTTTGCACGAAGAAAGTTGGAAGGCAGACCTCCAAAGAGCGACGAAGCACAGGAATGAGACACTTAAGGAATGTGCTTAAGAAATGACTCCCGAAATCCAGCAAAAACACAAGTCGCTGGCCTGCAAGTTTTAAGACTTTCATCTGGCTGAAAATACGGTGCTGAGCTGAGGACCATCCCAGGTCAGTTCTGCCGGCGCCGGGCGGACAAGAAGCCTCCCGCCCAGGACGGAACCGTCCCCTGCCGCTTCGCCTCCCTTGCCCCGCGGGGCCTTGCCGGCAGCGAAGTCGGTAACGGGCCG
Source organism: Galagoides demidoff (assembly GCA_963574575.1). Classification (NCBI taxonomy): domain Eukaryota; kingdom Metazoa; phylum Chordata; class Mammalia; order Primates; family Galagidae; genus Galagoides; species Galagoides demidoff. Next base: position 32,856 of record CAUYQV010126413.1, on the reverse strand, counting down.
GCCGCAGGCGAGAAGAGCCCTCAGGGACGACCCAACCCACCGCAGACCCGGCCCCGGGGTAGGCAGGGAGCTCGAGCCCAACTTTCCCTCCCTACCCGGCCCGGCTCGCCCACTCACTACCTGTGGCAAAGGCGCCTCCCGCCGCAGAGCGGGCAGAAGCGGCCAGGAGCGCAGCAGGACCTTCCTACTTCCCGACCGCCTCCTCACTCGCCGCAGAGACCGCAGAGAAGGGCGGACGACCCGGAAGTGCTACCAGATCCTGGAAGTGACACCCGGCCCAGGGCCGAGAGGCCACGCCCAACCCGCTCTCGCGCGCCACTCACGCCTCGCGAGGGAAGGACGGGGCGTGGGGAGGGGCGGGGCGTAGGGCTGGAGCGCCAAACCCTATAGCGGCAGGCCGGTTTCCTTTCCAAGTAATTCGCCAGGTTTCCTAAACCGTTCGGAAGGGAATTATAATTTTTAGAAACTAACCTCCACTGTTTGCTGCACAATTAAAGAAATGTAGGGCATTCACAGTTTATCCCTAATGTGTGTTGCGGGTAATACCGTTGGAAACCTTTAGACAAATCCTGAAAAGGTTAAAGGTAGGGCATCTTTTTTTATCATTCAAAATAGAGCGGCAAAAAAAAAAAAAAAAAAAAAAAAAATTCCAAGAACAAGGCGGTGCCTGCACCAGCCTCCATATACCGGACGTACGGGGGTTCAAACCCGGCCCCTGCTCAAAACTGCAAAAAAAAAAAAAAAAAAAAAAAACCTAATAACAAAAACGAAAAAAACCAAACAAAAAAATAGAGCGGCAACCTTTCAGTTTGTGATTGATTCATGAACGATTTTAATTAGGGACAATTTGTATTTAATATTTGTGACTAATATGCAAGACAAAATATGTATTAATATTATTTCGAGTTTGAACAATCCCAAATTCCGTTATGTTCCAGAATGCATTGTATCCTTACTGGATTAAAGCAGTTGTAATGTGTAGAGCAGTTTAAACATCAAGCACTTTAATAGTGATTAAGGAGTTAAATCCAAATCTATAAACTATCTTTACCCCACTAAGGAATAAGCAGAAACAAGGGTGCAGGTCTGAAATTATTTGAAAAGACGTCTAAGATAATCCAAGAGCAAAAATCTAGTAGCATATAATGGAAGACAGAAAAATCTGATAAAATGAGGCAAAAACAAACTTTCCAATTAATTTATTTAAATTCATTACTGTTGCAAAAATATGTGCAACAAATCAAGACAAGTTATTGCATTTCTAACAGGTCAAAGGAAAAGAAAATATTACATCTCTTTAGTAAATCATGATCAACCCTAGTTTTCTTACAGGGACATCAACATCTTGCACACGTAGACATCAGCCCAGAATTTTTCACACTGTAAAATGACAGTACTGCACTAGACAGCATCATCCTAATAAGAGTAAAATGGTTACAGTACATTAATTTTGTTTGACAGCATGTGAACTTGTAACAAAAATATTTTTGAAATGTTTAACATATCAAAGTGCTTTAGTGTCTAACAAACTCTGAATTGTGTTCTATGTGAATGAATAGCGCCCCAAGAGCTGTGCAAGTCAGTGGCCTTCAACACCACCAATATCTATGAGTTATGTTTATGTAACTAAACAGTGAACCAACTGTTAAAGGGACATTAAACTTTAGAAAGTTTGTACACAAAAAGTGCAGTGGAGTAACTGACAATGCTATTTTCTGTTTCCTTAGCCAAACTGAATGTAAAAATGCATAACAATTTCAAGATGCAAATGTTTTCACCTCTTGAAACATTCACCTCTAGTAGAATGTCTCAAACTATTTGAAACAAAAAGCTTAAAAGCTTAATATCATTCTTTAATGAAAGCAATAAACTCTTGATTTTCATCTGGTGCTTGATTTATTAAGTACTTTGTGTGAATTTTTCATAGCACATTTTATTTCTCAAAACAGGAAATTAAGTAGAAGATCTTTTATAAATAGTTGCCACTGTTCTGTCCAAATTTTAGTGTCACTCTTACTGATCAACTTACTATACTGTATTTTCAATTACCATTTAGAACTTTAAGAGAAAGTTACATTACTGGGTTTCACACTGATCTGATTCTAAATTCATCAGCATCTCAGGAGCGGGGGAGGGAAACTAAGAGCTCATCATGTAGTTCTTTGCATCAGAACATTAAATAGATAATAGCACACTTCCCTTACAAGTTGGTCTTTCCATGCAAGTCCAAGTTCTTTCTCCCAGCTAGTTCAACTACACAATTCCTACTGCCTATGACTAGATCAACTAAGTACGTTTATTCCTCCTCTTTTACTCCATCCCTGTGATATTAATCTGTCATGCATTTCTCAAATATTGATATAGGATGGGGGAAAAATGGGTACAAAGACAAAATAGAATGGTATATCAATCCATTTTCAGCCTATCTCCTTTTCCCACCTGATTGAGCAATGTTAACAATTTTCCTCATACAAAAGGTGAAAAGGATGAAGCTACTGTGGTCTTACATACAACCCTTCTAACCTCATCAGGAACCTGGCCTTTTCTGCCTGATATATAATGCTAACTGATCAACTAATTTAAATCTAAAAAGCCATTTCTATATTAAATCAGTTTTCCAAATTCCCTGAGCAGTTACATAAACAGCCAAATAGAAATGCCTATATAGTCATTTAAAGTCTCTGTCTAAAAGCAGATCCCTTACCTTTTAAAATTCTGGAACTGCAGTTGAAGAAATTCTACCATAGACATATACTTGTCAATCAGCAGATTTCAGTATTCAGTGGTTACTAAATAGAGTGATGACCATTTTAGAAGACTATATTAATGTTTAGCAACTGTGAAATATGAAATTACCCAATCCTAAACTTCAATCTAAGCACTAGAATTATCAATCCTCTCTGTTAAAACTTGCTTCTATACGAAGAGACAAAGAAAGCAAGGTAGGAATGTGTAACTATCAGCCATTTCCCCTTTGATCCATGGAAGCCTTATTCATATATTTTGGGTGTAGTCTGCAGAGTTCCCTCCTGGATCTGTGAAATGGTGCCACCAGCTGCCACATAAAGTACTTCCTTTAAGAGGGACACATTCCTTGGTATCTTAGGTAACAATTAAGTCTTTATTCCTTTTAAAGGTTTTCTTTCTCTTCCTAGTTTTATCTTTCCAACTACTCTGTTAGACACTACTTAGACTGGTATTTCTTCATATTCATCCCTCTGAGTTAGACTATTAAGCTTAAACTGTGGGATGAATATATGTCTTTCTTTTTCTTTGCTTAGAAATATGATCAAGCAGAATACAGAATCACATACTTCATATGAAAAACTCTGAGTAAAAAGGGGCACTCAAATCTATGTGTAACAAAAAATAATGACAGAAGCATCAAATTAAACCAGTTAAGTCAGATCCATGACCCCAGCAGGAAGATAAAATAGTACAAATGTATGTAGCTTCACCTCACATCAGTAATGGAAAATTAGAGTTGAATAATATGGGAAAATGTTGCACAGCTACAAATAAACCTAAGTGCTTTTCCTCTAACCTACTGGTTATGACCTTAATTGTCACAGTTACAAAACATCTATTGTTGGGCACATCCCCATACCTGATTCCACTAAACTGTAGGTTAAAGCAAATATGCTTTTAATCTAGATTCACAGCACATCCCAAGTGTTATCCCTGTTCCTGTGAATTTTAATGTTTAAAAGAATACAGACTACTTCCACCTGAAAAAGATATGTATAAAAATATCACTTTTGCAACAAGCTGTATCTGTAATTAGGAACAATGACAAAACCAATAAACACACACAAAAAGCTGAAATTATTTTTCGTATTTTTCAAACTGAAGAACCAAGCATATGGTGGAAAACTACCTATTAAAAAATCCTCATACGGTAAATTCAGAAAGAATGCCCAAATTGTTATCATTAGTTTGTTTCTTTGACACAAAGTGTTTCTAAGATGTAAGCAATAATGGATTTGGCTTACTTCATAATAATGACATCAGTGCAGGATCTGCCTAGAGTTGCCGGATCCAGGTCATCAGGAGGCTGCTGAGGAAACCTTCAGCATCTCCCATAATTGGATTATGGAGCTAGCACACTGAGTTTATGTCCGAGGACAAAAGTCAAGGAAAATTCTCTTTTGCAACAGAAACCTACTAAAAAATGGCAAAAGCCATGTGTATTTTTGGCCTATGATAGGAAAAATTCTTACAAGCTTAGCTCACGTCTACTTCAATTTTGCCACTCTTCTGTAAAATGCCTTGCAGAAAGGATTGTAGTGTGACACTCAAATGTGAAGAGCAATAAGTTTACTAAATGTATAAAAATCTCTCACGTATGTAACACAATATTACACCAATCTGTTGTTTTAGAATGATTTTGTGGGGACACACAATTTATTTAAATGTAAAGATATTTAACAAATGAAACAAAGAGTTTATACGTTTATATCATGTATCATCCAAAACAGCACAATATAATGATGTAAAGACTTACAAAATTAACCTAATTTGAAGTACTGTGAAACAGTATTCCATAGAAACTTGAAAACATACCCTATCTGACCAGGTCAAACAACTATTGAGTTCAAATAACAAATATGGAAGTATTTTGGTAAAGTGCCCACAGTGAGAACAATTTATAAAGCAGCCCCTGTTTGCTACAAAGTTGTGACAGTAAAGAACTCATCACATTCTCTGCAATACTACATAGCACTTGCATTCAGGGGAGCAATACCCTGGACACACAGCTTATTTCACATTAGTGAACAAACTCAAGATTTTTATACAAGTTCTGACTTTGGGCCAGAAGATAAAATGTCTCATATATACATATATATACCCCCCAATTTCTACCGTCTTCAATTCTCTAGTTCTAAAAATGGCTTTTTGACTTGTCTTTAAGTTTAAAAAGGAAAAAGTGTGCAATGCACTTCTGAGTTAATACATAAGTGAGAAAGAAGCTTGTGAAAGTACTAACCTACTTAGATTATATACATGATCTTTGGGTATTTATGGGAATCAGTTTAACTGTCCCTTGCCTTACGAGCAACTTAATTTTCTAAGTTACCCAGGAAATGTATTTAACCATTTACAAAAACAAAAATTCTAAAACACATCTTTACAAAATCATGGTCTGATTTACCTGCACTCTTCCACAAGACAGGAACATTAAAAAATATTGCTCAAAAACATAAAAATATATTATTTCTTTCCTTTACCATTTATGCATATAAATATTTTTTACTGAAGATGATGCATCATTCAATAAACAAATGCAAAAACTGCTTTATATAAAGTGTGGTTCTCTGCTATGTAGCACTATAAAATATAAAATGATTACAATGTAGTTAGCTATGAAAGAACTAAACTCAGGATAACTTGCAAACCAATAATACAGCAGTGAACAGTCCCTTGTACAAAAGTCCATTAAGGAGAAGTCAAGTCAATTTTGTAACAGATTACATAAAAAATATGGGGCAATAAATGCATTATAAATGCAAAAAAAGCCTTGTTTCATCAGCACATTCTTCAGTCTGGTTTGGACTAGATGCCAAACTTACTGTTCATTTTTCGGTTCATCTTGTTTTCCATTAAGCTCTTGATCAACTCTGTTTAAAGAAAAATATACCATAATAAGACACAAGCAACTGAACAATTTTCTTTCTAAAAATAATGTCTACTTTTAGCATAGAATATTATTCTGTTAAAAACAAAGCCTTGCAAAGAAGCAGACATAGTAAAAAAGTTACCCAACATTATTTCCCCAACCAGAAAAGAGAATTTTAAAAGGCACAAGATATGGGCAAGAAACAGTGGCTGTTGTTTCTTTAAAGATACAATACTTGACATACAAATGAACATAAACTTTCTTAAAAGTTGAAATTACAAAGGCATATTAAAATGGTGACTTGTAGCTTGGCTGAGGCAAAGATCCAAGTGGTAAAACACTGGCAGGAAAAACAACTCCCTCAAAAATGATACTGCTAACTAAAATATGAAAGTGACACTAATACCATCAATTGATCAGTATTTTAAATTTCACTGGAAAAAGGGCATGTTTATAGAATCCACAATTATTCTCCAACATCTACTGGTATGCTTAGTCTGTGAATGCCTTTGACTCATTTTCATAGTGAAAAGCCATAAGAAATTAGTATTTCAGAAATATCTAAAAGTAGATTAAAAATCTCATTCGATTACGGTGTGCTAGACGAAGTTCATTTCAAAATTTAGGCATGTGAAGATTAGAATTACGTTATTACCACAGAATAATTATAGATAACTCTTCAAAGACATTACATGACAGTCTATTACACTATTATCTTTATAGTAGTTTGGATAACTGATGTTTTGATCTTTGAAACAGTCTGTCATGATACAAGATACTTTTCACATTTGTTACCATTACACCTGAGCATTAATGAATCAGACCTAAAAGCCCTGGTTTGTGGTAAAGCCAGATTAACATTTTCAAATGTTTAATATTGGTATTAAAAATTTGAAAGGTACATAAGGCAAGCAAAGTGTAGCCAATCTTTTCAACATTGGAAATACACTTAAGCTCATAGCTTCTGTTCTGACTATCCAAAAATGCAAAAGAACAACAAATGGGAAAAAAAGGAAGAAAGAAAAAAATAAAAGAAATAAAATATCTTATAAGACCTAACTTCAGAATTATTTTAAAATTCCATTGCAACATTTTAACAATCTTTACCTGCCTGGCTACACCTGCACTGAGTTGTCTGAAAGACATATCTGAAACATTTAAAACAGCTATACTTTCCCCACAATCCTGAGGCTGGGTAGATCCTGGCTTAGCTTAAGATGTCAGATCTTACCTCCCTCAGCATTTCTCTGACCCTCCTCCCCAACTGTGCGTCCCCCTCCCCGCCCCCGACATTTGCTGTATTTCAACACTCATAGTTTTGTACTCTCCTTAGCACCACTATTTACCATGGAGATGACACCTTAAAAAGTTTCCTTGCATGTATCTTCCTGTAAGGCTTGGTGTTTTTTCTTTTTTTTTAGACAGTCTCAGTTTGTCGCCCTTGGTAGAGTGTCATGCTGTCACAGCTCACAGCAACCTCAAACTCTTGGCCACAGCAAACTTCTTGTCTCAGCCTCCCAAGTAGCTGGGATTATAGGTACTCATCACAACATTTGGCTAATTTTTAGAGATGAGGTCTTGCTATTTCTCAGACTGGTCCTGAGCTCAGGCAATCCACCTCCCACAGTGCTAGTGAGCAACTACGCCCAGCCTAAGGTTTAGTTTTAAAAATATGTCTCTCTTGTCTCTCTTGAGCACCTGTAGCTCAGTGGCTAGGGCACCAGCCACAGACACCAAAGCTGGCAGGTTTGAACCCAGCCTGGGCCTGCCAAACAACTACAACCAAAAAATAGCTGGGTGTTGTGGCAGGTGCCTATAGTCCTAGCTGCTTGGGAGGCTGAGGCAAGAGAATCACTTGAGCCCAAGAGTTTAAGGTTGCTGTGAGCTGTGATGCCACCGCACTCTACCAAGGGGTAACATAATGAGACTCTGTCTCAAAAAGAAAAAAAAAAAGATCTTTAAATCAACCTCACCTATAAAGTCCTTTTTGCCCTATAAACTAACATTCAGAGAACAGGATGTGGCTACTTGGGTGGCCATTACTCAACTTAAAAAAAAAAAAAGAAAGAAAGGAGAAATGAACACAATCTAAAGTCACTGTCTACCTCTCTGTTAAAGTGTTGGTTAAACTATAAAGCATCATACAGAAATACAAAGCTATGATTCTGTCACATTGCTTGCTGAATTCTCACTCATCAACAGAACCAAAATCTGCTCAAAGTTAAGAATGCTATAGTACCAGCTAGTTACAGCTGGTTCCTTGGAATGGTAAAATGATAACTATATGTAAACCTCTTACCTTAATTCTTAAGAAAGATTGTATTAAACTATGCTTTGCTAACTTTAATTGTCAGTATTTAAAAAATTGAACAAATTAGATCCAAATTCTACATTTTTCTACATTACTCTATAAAATCACAGCTATTTAACCTAACCCTTGCCTTTCATCTTTTATGCCAAGATATTAATAGGTAATAATTTGTTATGCTGAAAGCAGAAGTGTTCAAAATTAAATTTAAAATAGAAAGCAGAGTGCTTAACTGTTAAATGGTACATCAAACCTTTAGGTATTTTATCACATGTAGAGTTTGACTGGTTAGAAAGCCATTTAATTTAAGCATAAAAGGAGATCAACGTTGGTTAGCCAAAGAATATATGCATTGTAAATATAGTCTTCAACCCCAGGGAAATAAATTGATTTCTTTAAAAAGTCTGTATAAGTATTTCAAAAACACAAGTTAGACATTTGAAGAAAATGGTGAAACAGATAAAGTCTTAAAAGGATATGATGATCCAAATAGCATTCTTTATAATACCTTCACCATTACTATTTAGATTTTAGACCAAAAAGGGGTCTAAAGGGGCTGTGCTCTTTAGTTCCTAATTGGCATTATATATATATGTCATTAAAACAATGCAAACCCGAGTCATATTCAGCATTAGAAACTTTGGATTCACCCTATATTTGGAAGTTGGGGCATATTTATATTTACAAATGCTATTATCTTTGTCTATAAGCTAACCAAGCAATAAGGAAGAGTTAGTCTGTGCAACGCAAATGGACTAGTCTAGATGCAACCCATTCAAGGTGTGCATATACCTTTTTTGTTTCTTTTTTAACTTTTCTTCTTCATACCTTGGTAGGGAAGAGTTATTTCAGTAAATATACATGTTACGAAGTTGAACACAAATTTGAAAAAAGGCACTAAAACCAAACTCATTTAAGTTTGCTGGCAAATCAAAAATATTTAATACATGATGTAGAAAGTAAAAACTGACTTAATAAATCTGGCTTTGACACATTAAACAGACTAAAACCATAGGTTAATAGAATAAACTTTTTACATGCATTGTAATGCTCAGGTATTTGTGTTAACAGCCTTCTATCAAGTCCTTTCAGAAGTATGTGAATTTGATAAACAGGACAAATTCCAGTCACTGGAAAATATTAAGGTTACACTGATTTAAATAGTATTTATTTCCTTAGCAATATTATTCAATGTCCTAAGTTACTTGAATTGGAGAGTACGATGTTTAATTTTGGAGAATATTCCTCAGTACTGAACAGTCAGAAAAACCATCTCAGATGTAAGCAGTCTATGACAATACAACATGAATCACAACTAGAAATCATTTCTCCTAGTTCTTCAATTTGACAGGCTGATGAAAATGGAGATTTAAGGAGACAAATGTGGGAAACTGGCTCCTTCCTCTTTTTGTTACCAGAAAAAGAAAAGCAGTTACAAAATAAGCACTGAAAAATACTACCTCTTGTACAACAAAATATAAAGATCCAATATAATTAAAAAAATAAAGCAAAACATACTGTTTTATGCATTCTGGTATGCCAACATATTCCATGGGGACCAGTTCCGCTAGTTCTGCCAAATTAAAGACGTATCTAATTTTTTGGCTGAATTTTGAGCTATGAAAAAAAAAATAAAAAAATAATTACCTCATTATTTCTGACCAACAGAACTGACATGAAATTTATAGTAGGAATTTTTTAAAAAGTCAATAACATTTGAATGTTCCTAACACAAAGAAATAACAAAGTTTGAAGTGATAGACATGCTAATTACCCTGACTCTATCATTAACTTTATACTCACACCAAGATATCACTCTGTATCCCATAAATATACACAATTATTATGTGCCTGACAACTGAAAACAAAAGGGGGCAGAGAAGAATAAAGAAAAAATAAAAAACCCAGAAAAAAACAAAAGAAAAAGTGAATAGCTCTTGAAAAGTTACCTAATAAATGGTCTGGTAACAGCCAGAAGTGTTCTGATAAACCAAGAGGGATGTACAATGATTAGAGATTTTAGATTTTTTCGTAACCTGGAATTTAAAAAAACAACAAAGGAAATTAAAAAATCTCCATTAATTCTAAGCCTGGACAACTTTGAAAAGTATGTACAAGTTTATACTAAATAATGAAAAATCTCATCTAAGAATTCTCTTTTAAGCCTGATACTTCAGAAAACAAGAAAACATGCTCTTGAATTCTGATAGTCCTTCCTATTGATATATGAACACCATTTCATTTGGCCAAAGCCTGTATAAAATGTCCCTTAGTATGAATTTGTTTGTCTTTAGGATTCCGTCAACCAGGGGAAAAAGGCCAATACTGAATACAAACATAAACCATTTTCATTTTTCAAGACTGGAGAGAGATTGGTGATAATTCGTTTAACACCCTGAAAGGCACAGTACAGGTAGAGAAGAAAGAATGGAGACGACCACAAGAATAAACATGGATTGCAACTAACTTCTGTTCTTAAAAATTAAGGTGTTTAAAATTTTGATTTAAAATTAAAGACATTATTCTAGACCTCTTCTTTTTAAATAAAATAAAACTGTTGTTGTATAATGTGTATTTCATATATAAAAGTGATTATTAAGGAGATACACATATGTATTTTTTTAAATAACAGCAGCTAGCCAATGTAAAGTACAGACATGGAGACAAATCTAGCTATGGCCAAATCAAACCAATCAGAAGATCAAATCCCTTCCATTAAATATTGATGACTAAATTTCAAGAGAATACACTTCCAGTTCTTGTTCCAAAGAAAGATTATAGCTAAACATAAAACATGCTAACCACTGTAAATTAGGCAAAACTCAGAATAAAATTATAATCAAAATTAATTTCCTTCATGATATTCTAAAATATTATCTTTAGAAAAACAGAAACCAGTCATGAAATTAACAAATGTCATTTAAGTAAATACATGGCATCTTTAAGTGATAACAGAAAATAAAATTTAGTCTAATAAAGCCATCATAAAAATTATTCAAATTGGCTTTCAACTTGTATTTTTCTTTTTTTTGAGACAGAATTTCACTATGTTTCCCTCAGGAGAGTGCAGTGGCATCACAGCTCACAACAATCTCAAACTCTTGGCCTTAAGCAACTGTCTTGCCTCAAACTCCCAAGTAGCTGGGACAACAAGTGCCCACCACAATGCCTGGCTATTTTGTTGTTGTTGTTGCAGTTCTCATTGTTGTTTAGCAGGCCCAGGCCAGGTTTGAACCCGCCTGCCTGGGTGTATGTGACCGATGCCCTAACCACTGAGTTAAGAGTGCTGAATCATCTTTCAACTTGTATTTACATTACCTTCTATCAATTTGCTGATAACATTTCCTGAGCCATCCCAGACTGGGCATTTTTCTTCGAGTTGTTGCACCATTTAAATAAACTATCATGTAGTTTTCTGCCACTAATAACTCCAAAGTGCCAATAACATATCTGTAAAAACAAATTAAAGTTAAGCCTTAAATCACACTAAGCAGAAATGAATTAGTTTCTCCAAATTATACAATTCTGTTTTCTCTTTAACAATGAAAACAAAAACAATTAAAATTTTAAGGCTGTATTAGTTGGTATTATAATTTTTTAAAAAAGAACATTGGAATATTTTTAGTGTAACATCATGTCTTGGATTTGCTTCAAAATTATCCAATGAGGAAGAAGAGGGAATAAAGTATAAATTGTTTATTGTTACAGTGATGGATTGTTTGGAGCTTTTCATAATTAAGTTTTTTAAAGCTGCCCTAACCTGAAAAATGGAAGGACTGTGGAAATAAAACTGACTCAGCTAAGTTACACTGGGATTCTAGGGGCAAATGTAATTTAGCCATATAATTTCAAAGTGAAAGTCACTTAACACTTGACGTGTCCTCAAACGTAAAATAAAAAAGTTGGAATATATAATCTTTAATGTATCTTTCAGTTTTAAAATGACAGTTTCTTTTGAGTTGAAAAACTACCTTTTCATAATGCCAAAGAATAAGTATTTACAAGAATCAGAATTGGGATATTTATAATTTTTACAGAGCTAATTAGCTCAAAATTCTGTCCAAACATTTTTGTTAAAATATACTTACTTAAAGAGATTGTCCATCAGGTATCTATAGTTAGGCTGACCACTTTCAGGCATAAAACAAACTGCAAATACAACAATGGCGTTCAGTCCATCCCCATAATAACCTAAAAAAGAAACCAAAGATTGTATCACCAGCAGGATTTTAATTGAACAGTTTTTAGAGGACATTTGTACAACTGATAGATTGTAGTAGTTCAATTTTCACAAGTTTCTGAATCAAAAATTGTGTTTTTAAAACTTGATATGTTTTGGGTAGTGCCTATTGCTCAGTGAGTAGGGCGTAGGCCCCATATACCGAGGGTGGTGGGTTTGAACCTGACCCCAGCCAAACTGCAACAAAAAAATAGCCAGGCGTTTTGGCAAGTGCCTGTAGTCCCAGCTACTCAGGAAGGAGGCTGAGGCAAGAGAATCGCCTAAGCCCAAGAACTGGAGGTGGCTGTGAGCTGTGATGCCACAGCATTCTACTGAGGATGACAAAGTTGAGACTGTCTCTAAAAAAAAAAAAAACAAACTTGATATGGTTTTATACATATCTTTTAAATCTTCCTCCTAAAAAAAGAACAATGAAATGTTAAGAGGAAAGGGTGGTCACAAAAACCCAGAAAACCCCTTAAACCAGCATAATTAAAAAGCCAACTCTATTCCATTAAGTAGACAAATAACACAAGGAGATACAATAAACATCTGAAATAAAGTATTCTTTATGCTTATGGTTAAAGTAGCTGCTTATTTTTATTTTTTTGCAGTTTTTGGCTGGGGCTGGGTTTGAACTCACCACCTCCGGCAGGCACCACCACTATTTTTATTTATTTTCTTTTATTTTTAGACAGAGTCTCACTTTGTCACCCATGGTAGAGTGTCATGGCATCACAGCTCACAGCAACCTCAAATTTTTGGGCTCAAGCGATCCTCTTGCTTCAGCCTCTCAAGTAGCAGTAACTATAGGTATGTGCTACCATGATGCCCAGATAATTTTTCTATTTTTTTATAGAGATGGGGTCTCACTGTTCTCACTCAGACTGGCCTCAAACAATCTTCCCTCCTCAGCCTTCCAAAGTGCTATGATTACAAGGCGTGAGCCACCATACTGGGCCTCAATTGCAATTTTTAGATATTAAGCCTGTATTCAGGAACAAATATTTTTGCTTTAACCTTTATTTCTACTGTTTATAAACTTGCACGGAAAAGATTTCGACGTTTCAAGAACATGAGACTCTTTGCTACCTTTCTTAATCTTTCAAATACAAAACATTAAATGAGGTAAGATGATTCTGATTATTTTCCCTGAAGAAAAAGTGCTATTTCTAAAAGATATTAAACCAAGGCAGTCACAATTTGATTCCTATGAACTAGCTGAATTTATGTTGTCTATGGACTTACTGATCCAGATTATTCCGTTTTCACCATCTCAATAAGATTAAATTAGGCAGAAGGATATAACTACAAATATTCAAGTGATTTGCTCTCAGATGAATGAAGACTGTAGAAATAAGCAGGGGAATGCATTTGACAGAGTACATTAACTGGGAATAGCTCTCTGAAAAAAAACAAATCTGCTTGACCCATGTGCGCTTTTGTCCTATGTTTGGAGGATTTAAGGAAGTATGACATGCTCTATAGAATGAGTTGTATTTTGACTTACCATTAACATTCTAGCACTACTTATATAGTACCCAGGTAAACTTCTCTATATAGTGCAGTCAGACTGGAAGGAGTTGTAACTTATTATTTTCATAGCTTTTTTCTATTTGACTTGTAAATTTCTTAAGGGAAGAGACTACATCCTGATTTTGTTATCCCATAAATATGCAAAGTTAAGTACTCCATAAATATGTTCAGTGAACTAGTTTTCTATTAAAGCTGAACGATTTGTTCAGAGTTTTAAGGCAAATTAAAGTTACAGTTAAAACAGTCCAAGTTTTGGCTAGGCGCAGTGGCTCATGCCTATAATCCTTAGCACTTTAGGAGGCCAATGTGGGAGAACTGCTTGAGGTCAGGAGTTTTGAGACCAGAATGAGCAACATAGTGAGACCCAATCGCTACAAAAAACAGAAAAATTAGCTTAGTGTAGCAGCACATGCCTATAATAAAAATCAACATGGGAGGCTGAGACAGGCAGGTCGCCTAACCCTGGGAGTAAGAAGTTGCAGTGAGCTATGATAACACCTCTACACTCCAGATCATGTGACAGCGTGAGAGCCTGTCTCTCTCACAAACACACACAAGAGAAAAAAAAAGTCCAAGTTTTACTTGTATCCACAAAAACACTTGTATAAGAATGTTTAAAGCAGTTTATTCATAAGAGTCCTAATGGAAACCACTCACATGCTTCTCAAAAGGAGAACAGATTATCAAATCATGGTTTATCCATGCAATGGACTACTACTCAGTAATCAGACACAACAAACTATGGATACACACAACAACATGGAGAAATCTCAAAAAACCCCACATTATGCTGAATGTAAGTAGTAAACAGAGTGCATATTGCATAACCAGTTACTATACATGAAATTCTAAAACCGGCAAAATTATGGAGGGTAGATTTTTTTTTTTTTTTGAGACATGTTCTCACTTTGTCGCTCCTGGTAGAGTGCCAAGGCGTCATAGCTCACACCAACCTCCAACTCTTGGGCTCAAGTGATTCTCTTGCCTCAGTCTTCCGAGTAACTAGGACTACAGGTGCCCACCACAACGCCCAGATATTTTTAGAGACAGGGTCTTGCTCTAGCTCAGGCTTGTCTTGAACTTGTGAGCTCAGGCAATCTGCCTGCCGCAGCCTCCCAAGTGCTGGCATTACAGGTGTGAGCCATGCCCTGCCAGAGGGTAGACGTTTGAATAGCGGCTACTCAAGAGGAGTATTACAGAACTTTATGTTCTATATATTTAGTGGTGTGGTTATATATAAGGGTACATATGGCTACTCACTGAACTACAATATACGCTTAAGATCGGAGTATTTCACTCTATGTAAATCGGTGGTTCTCAACCTTCCTAATGCCATGACCCTTTAATACAGTTCTTCATGTTGTGGTGATCCTCGATCATAAAATTATTTTTATTGTTACTTCATAACTGTGATTTTGCTACTGTCATGAATCATAATCTATGTATCTGATATGCAGGATATTTTTAGATGATCCTGACCCCTGTGAAAGCATTGTTTGACTCCCAAAGGGGTCGTGACCCACAGGTTGAGAACTGCTAATGTACATAATTATAAATGAATACAAAAGGGAGACAGTATAAAGTCTCAGTTTCAGGTTACCGAGGGATCTGGAGAGAGGGAGAGAGTTTTCACTATGTTTCATTGAACATTCTTTTGTACTTTTCAAACTTATTTTACACATATACTAATACTTTTTAAATGTTTTATTCTTTAACTTCAAACCTACCATTTTCTAATACAGTGTAAAATGTTTGAGATTACGTAATATTTCTAGGGAGATCTTCTGAAAGTATTTAATTTCTGATGTTACATCAAAAAATCTGAATAATCTTCAGTAACTCTTACCTCCATGGCTGATAACTTTTTTATAGGGTTCAATTGCCTTCATATCAACCCTGTGGTCCTGTTCTCCAATCCTGAACATACGCCAGCGTCGTCCATCTTCTTTTTCCTCTGCTGCTGTGTATTCAGTAATTGAGCCTTTCCTAATTAACTCAGTAGTTTTGGGTTTTGGAAGATCATCTGTCAAAATAAAAGATGTTTAAATCACAAATTGTTATTTATACAATAAAAATCAAATTATATGTTAACCACTTTGCTATCTAGATTGTTCAGAGAATTTTTGCTATTATTATCTGCCGAATTTAAAATCTCTTCCATAATGGTGGAAAGGCTTGCTCTAATAAGGCCATTTTGTGTCTTTGGAAATCATAGTTCTTTAACTTTTTTTTAATTGCCAAATTCAATACGGCACCTAATCACAGTGGAATGTATACCCACAAGGTCAGCAAAGATAATACATACATACAGCCATCAAAATCTTACTACAGTGGCCCTACAGTGCCTTTCCAGATTCAACTTGTGACAGTGCTGTCCTTGGTAGTCACTACTATAAGTTACTTCAAAAAGCTATCTGGAGAAAACAGACAATTTTTTGTTGCTGTTGAGCACATAAATTCCCAAATAATATAATACTAGATAGAAAGTGGTTAACTACTAAATGATCATTTTTTCACTTGATCACTTTCATAAAGCAGAAATATATTTATAATATTCTGAAGTGTACATGCAAAAGTCTATTTAAATTAACATTAGCCAAAGCATAAGCATCAATGATTAGGTGTAATTTATGTTTCAAGATCGAAGTTTAGATGATTTTCAACGAAGTAATGATTTTTCACAATTTTAGTATGATAGTCCTTACCAAAAGCTGGGGGAAGGGGAAACCTACTGCATGTTAGTTGTTTGTTTCCGAGACATAGCTGTTAACGGAAAATATCCTTCCAGGAAATGACTACAGCAGCATTAAAGAAAGAAGAGACAAAACACATAGGCAGAAAACTATTTCAGTAACTTTACAAAATAATGCTTATTACTGGACTGCTTATTGAACCAGCAAAACATGGAAGAAAAAAAAACCCAGAAGACATAGCATATCACTATTTACTGTAGATAACCCAATGCTAAACCTTGCTTTGGAAAAAACATCTTAAAAGATGGAAAATATATATGTAAAAATTTCTAACAACTACATAAAGATACTGCAGGCAGCAATTATTTAATTAAAGAAAGCATGCAAAGTAAAACACATGTCAATTCCTTTGAATTTCAAGTAATTAATAAGGAATGTAAGTTTGGGGGCTAAGAGTATACATTAATTCAAGCTGGTTGTTTCACAAAGTGGAGCATTATCAGGAAAACCTATTTTAAAAAATCGCCTCTCAAAACTTCCCTTCAGCACTCCCTTCCCACAAACTGTATTTTTAGCACATTCCCTGAATTATGTCTCTTCAAAGGTATTTTTCTAAGCTCATCGACTGAAAAAAAGCATGTCTTAATGGTCAAGCAGTATTTTTGGAACATGAGGAAAACCTAAGTTTACAGCAGTGGGTAGGGAGAAAAAAAAAAGCCGCCAGTGTGATCTACTACCGTTTTGAAAATCCTGAAAATATTGAAGTGTTATCAGAATATCACCTCTTAGAAACAAATACATGAAATACATGAACTTTAGAATAACATGTTTCAAACAAAATCCCTTAATATACTGATTTTAGTCAGCTTTCTGAATAGGTTTTAAAAAGGTTTTCCAATTATCCTAACTTTCCTAACGAGAAGGGCATTATAAAAACATATTATATCTATCAAGATAAATATTCATTAATACCAATCAGATAAACAGTAAAATGTTTACCTTCCCATTCAAACTCATTACTGTTCTCTGAGGGTGTGTCTAAGCCATCTAAGTCAATCTCCCCACTTTCATCTAAATCATCTGACAAAGCAGAGCCATCACTAGGATCCAGTGTCAGGCTGATATCTGGAGCCATTAGTTTCTTTTTCACTTTATTTCCATCAATCTCTAGTGAACCTGGAATGGGAAAACAAAGAAAAAGAAAAAAGTTTTAGCCACTTCATTCTTGAGAAAAAATAAAAACACAATTCTGAAGCACTAATTTACAAAATTTGGATTCTGATCACATGGCTTCAACATCACTGGCAAGAGATGAATGAGACAGCAATATCTTTTCAATTATATAGGCAGATCTTATAGTTACTTCTTACTAGTGAGAAATGATTTCCTACTACCAACTCACTGTAAAAATCCCCCAAAGCCAAGAATATGTTTTTAGAAAGTTAATTTTCTCAAGCATTCTAAAGATGATTTTCTCAATGTTCAACTTATTCTTTGCCTCCCTATGATGGGATAAAAGCTCAGTGGGTTTTTTGGTATAAAGAAATATGTTCAAAAATAACACAAAGCCCATCATTGCATTACAAGTGAAATGTTGGCTCAGCACCTGTGGCTCAAGTGGCTAAGGCACCAGCCACATACACCTAAGGTGGCAGGTTCAAATCCAGCCCGGGGCCCACCAAAAACAATGACGGCTGCAACCAAAAAATAGCCAGGCGTTGTGGTGGGCACCTGTGGTCCCAGCTACTTGGGAGGCTGAGGCAGGAGACTCGCTTGAGCCCAGGAGTTATGGAAGTTGCTGTGAGCTGTGATGCCACGCACTCTACCCAGGGGGTCAGCTTGAGGCTCTGTCTCAAAAAAAAAAAAAAAAAGTGAAATGTCAATTTCTTACCAGGCTGGCTCTCTGGTCCAGTTATAGCTAGTATATCTGCTTCAATACTATCATCTTCTGGTAAAGGTCTAGAAGACACAGACATATATCTCAAGACTGTCAGAGTTAACTTGCACATGTATATAAATAAACCAAAAAAGTAGACATAAATTTACTACATAAATCCCTTATGTAGTAGTTCTTACACAACTATAAAACATATTCTAAAATTTTAAGTAAAATATAAAACAAATATAATTGAAATATATGACTATAATGTGATGTATGATGCAGTGTATGCTAAAGCTCAATTTTTACTCAATGAAAAAAATTAGGTAATGATAGCTACAACTCCTTTGAGTTCAGCATTCCTGTATTACTATCATCATCATGTGCTATGATGACTCAGTTCTCCCACCAGCTGTCCATCTTCCAACTACTAAGGCACCTGGCTGTGCACTAAGATGACTTCTGACCATGATGGCATGGAATCATCATTTAAATATAAGGTCTGCCTTTCTTTTTTCATCAGCCCACCACCTGGTGTCAAAACAATTATAAGCATAAATGCAAATATGCCAAGGGGGTTGGCCAGAAGATCTAGAAAATCCTTGTTTATGTATTTAATAAGATTTTTCTTAGGAAAAAACCCACCAAATCTAAAAATTCTTACAGACAACTAAAGGCTCTCTTCACTAAGAAAACTCAGACCTAAGTTTAAAAAATACTGTGTTAAAAGTACTGTTTATAAAAGCAAACATTTTGAAACTTAACTAATTTAAACAAAAATATAAGATTAAGTGACCTAAGAAACTGTAAAGTTTTGTTCTAAGTTAGTCTTCTTTTAAAAAGTATTACTCACATTGGAAAGTCTTCATCTTGCCATTCTTCTTTAAGTTCCACACCTTCCATCCTCAACTTAGACTCAATGTCAACTACAAACTCCTGGTAATCCAGAGAGCCAGTGTCCTGTGAAGAAGACAGAAACATTTAAAACAACTTAATTTCACTTTACTTTTTTTTTTTTTTTGCCAGGGCTGGGTTTGAACCTGCTACCTCTGGCATATGGGGCCAGCGCACTACTACTTTGAGCCATAGGCGTTACCCTCCACTTTACTTTTTAATGTACTGAAAAGGTGCAAAACCCTCACACCTTAGTTCACACCTCCACTCTATCTAAACTATAGAGCTTTAGTTTGAAGTCTAGCCATGAAATCAACTTACTGGGTTGCAAATGTTTGTAAAGAATTAGAACAGAAAATACTCTTATATTCTAGTACCTATAACACATATATTCTGGTAAAGTAAGTATTGTTTGTGGTAAAAATATGGCTCAGTGAAAATATTTGTTTTCAGTTGCATATACTGTGTCTCAGGCAGTGATTTAAAATATATTTCATGCTATGGATTATGTTAAAAATGTGGTGGGGTAAGAAATAAAAGTAAATAAGCATATTCTCTACTATACATTCATAATAAATTTCTACCCTTTGGACAGAGGTTGATTCTAGAAAGTGAACGCTAGTAAACAACAATTACACTCTTATGACTCAGCAGAGCCAAGTGGTTCGCTATCATTTGTATTTCCTATCCTATAGTTTTGATGCAGTAACTTGTCCAGCAAATGTTACCCTTTGCTTTGTTTCGTATCTACAGCAGGCCTTTCTTTCATAGCTGGGCATACACAGACATTCAACTTGTTGAATGTCTTTGTTTATGCAGCTATTTATTTTAACTTATGCCATGAACTGTAGTTTTAGTTTTTCCAAGAAGTGTTGAGTATCAGTATCCTTACAAAGGGAAGAGTCTAATCCCTTTGGTTGGAATAAGTAATAGAAATTTATTGGATGAAATAAGTGATAGAAATTTAGGTAGGGTATTTAAGAAGTAAGAAGACCAATTGGTTAACAGTGCAACAAAATACAGAAAACTATAGAGGCATAAATGAGTATTTAACTCATTTACATTACAGCAAGTCAATGGATGTCTAAAGTTATTCAAAAACAACAGTAACATTTCTTAAGAGATAAGTTGAAAGTAGTTGGCACCAGAAGATGAAGAAAGAGGGTGAGATGGGAAAAATGACTGATGCTTTTCATAGTTAAGTCCTGCTACATTATTTTATTTTATTTTTGAGATAGGGACTTACTCTGTTATCAAGGTTGGAGCACAGCAGCATGAACACAGCTCACTGCACCCTCAAACTCCTGGGCTCGCCTCTCAAAGTGCTGGAATTAGTCATGAGCCACAGTGTCTGGCTGATTTTTTTTTTTTTTTTAGAGACAGAGTTTCACTTTGTCACCCTCAGGAGAGTGCTGTGGCATCACAGTTCACAGAAACCTCCAGCTCTTGGGCTTAGGCGATTCTCTTGCCTCAGCCTCCCAAGTAGCTGGGACTATAGGCGCCCGCCACAACACCCAGCTATTTTTTTTTTTTTTTTTGTTGCAGTTTGGCCAGGGTCCAGTTCCAACCTGCCACCCTCGGTATATGTGGCCGGTGCCCTACTCACTGAGCCATAGGCAACTGCCCTGCCTGGCTGACTTTTAAAACTATGTATAACTTTGAAAAAATATTTAAATTTTGTCAGCCATTCACATTCATATCAACTAGTCTTCTTAAACAAAAATGTGGCCATATTTTATGGGTGCCTTATTGCTATGTCATCACAACACTGGAAAAATGCACAAAATTATATAGAAATAGCATTATATTCCAGAACAACCAAAAATATTACCATAGAAATTTCTAAATCTAAAGTGCTAGATTTCACCTGGTAAACTACATTCATATCTCCACCAAGACTGGAAGGTTCTCCTCTCAGTTTAAATTTTTACTTATGCTTAAGACAAGGTTTCAAATATTCCCAAAAGGCTTAAATTTTTAAAGATCCATTTGTTAGCATAGAAAAAAATTGACAAATGCTGACTTTTCCTAACATATTTGATTGGAAACGTTAATTTATATATAGCCGTAATACATTTTTAATTCTCTGGGAAAACACTGAGCCAATTAATTTTGAGAGATGAAAAACACTTAAAAAATACAATAACTGGCTCAGCGCCTGTAGCAGTGGTTTTGGCACCAGCTACATACACCAAGGGTGGTGGGTTTGAACCCAGCCAGGGTCAGCTAAAAACAATGACAATTACAACAAAAAATAGCCAGGTGTTGTGGTAGGCGCCTGTAGTCCCAGCTACTTGGGAGGCAGAGGCAAAAGAATCACTTAAGCCCAAGAGTTTGAGGTTGCTGTAAGCTGTGACACCATAGTACTCTATCCAGGGCAACAGTTTGAGACGCTTGTCTAAAAAAAAAAAAAAAAATTACAATAAACTAGCTTGGTGCCCGTAACTCAATGGTTAGGGTGATGGCCACATACACTGGGGCTGGTGGGTTCAAACCGGCCTGGGCCTGCTAAACAACAATGACAACACAACAATAACAAAATAGCTGGGCACTGTGGCGGGTGCCTGTAGTCCCAGCTACTTGGGAAGCTGAAGCAAGAGAATCGCTTAAGCCCAAGAGTTTGAGGTTGCTGTGAGCTATGATGCTATAGTACTCTACCCAGGATGACAAAGCGAGATTCTGTCTCAATAAATAAATAAATAAATAAATAAATAAATAAATAAAAACAAATAGAAGAAAATACAATAACTGATTTATTTCATAGTTTCTGATTCTAAATAAAGTAACCTATACTTTAAAGCAAGTAACCCATCTTCAATGAATACTATACAGATTGTTTTCTGATACCAACTCTTCCTCTCTATAGAGAAGAAAATAAAAAAGAGACATCTACCTTACCAAACAACTGCTTAGAATACAGAACTAGTTAAAAACCAAAATAAAACAAAACAATAGAATTTTAGCCAACAAGCCCAAATAGTTAATACTTACTACTTAACAATCATGCTAAAATAGGACCAAAACTTTTTAATCACTAAAGGTTGGAAACCCAGTCTCTTCCAGATTTTTAATTAACTATCCTTCTCAATGTCAAGTTTTCTCAATACTTTGGTATTCACTTTAAAGTGAATATATTTTCCTAAAATCAATAATCAGAAGAACTTCATTATTTCGATTCACTTTTTTACTGGGCGTTGGAAAAAACATCAGGATATCCTCTGGGTGTCTTTTTCAAATATCTCGGAAAAATACTTAGACAAATATTTATTATTTCAAAAATAAAAGTAGTGACTGGAAGTTGCAACCAATACATTCCTAACATAGTATGTGGCAAATAGACCTGTAAAAATTAGTTAAATGAATAAATATACAATTACTGTAAAGTATAACATTGGATAGCAAGCCTTTGCTCAATTTCTTTGGTTTACTTTCTTTATTAAACTATTTAAATAAGATTTCTATTATGTTTTACCTCATAAAAATGTAATGAAAATACTCTGTGGGATCTTACATACACGTAGTATAAGTTTCTATTGATAAAATTATTCTTTATGTGTAAGAGGAAAGAAATATTTATCTTGGGACATTCTAGAAAATAAAACATGCATTTTAGCTGCTTAATCACTTGAACAAGTTATCACTTGAAAACAGCTCCTCTACACAAGTCTTTCAAGTTTCTTACTCTATTTACTGCATTTTTACTTTAATATCATATTGAATTATGTGAGTTAATACACCTTAGCATATGGGCAGGGTATTTAATTTGGAGATAATCAAGCTGGTTAAAAGAACATAGTAGAAATAATAATCACTTCATTATAAATTTTAGGTGAAAAATACACCAGGTAGCTAAAGACAACTTAAACAATTGAGAGAATACTTTTCTTGGAAGCACTTTTTCATCAAGCTGCTGTAAGAACAGGAAACAAAGGAATTATAAGCACAGCTACTTTGAAGGCAATCAGAACATTGCTGACTCACAAGTTAACTATGGTTGCTTCCCATTTTTTGACTATAGATTTTCTTTTAAAATTAGAATGGGGAGACAACACTTTAAGGTGGTATTTGTTAAAATAACCTACTGTAATAAGAATAACCTGACTTCTCGACAGACTGGTAGTAGTGGTGGCACATCCTTACATATTCCAGTTTTCTAAGGAGGTAATAAAGACGAATTCCAAACAGTCCTTGGCCTCTGTAAGGTTAAAAATCAAGGAAGTAATGGACTTCCTCCTGACATAGCTTCAGAGGGAAGGTGTGGTGGTAAATCCAAGATGAAAAGGGGGATTCCTCTTGCAGCTTAGTAACATAAGCAAAAATTAAATATTACGATGATATTTAGAACTGTCTCGACTATAACACAATTTTACATGGCAATTCTACTATAATGTAGTTTAAACAGCGCTGCTAGAAGAGATGCTAGTATTAGCCATTTATGTTGAAATCAAATACAGTTAGCAAAAGGAAATGTCCCAACAAGCCTTTTACTTTCCCACTTAAACAAAAGAACTCAATTTAAATATTTATATTCACTTTTAAATGAATAGCAGGTAGGTTTATGAAGATCATCAAAACATCCCTGGAAAAGTACTATATGTTTGCTTGTCATTGGTCCCTTAAAGGTGAGCAGCATATAGGTTTTTAAGAATGAAAGATGTGCCTACCACATACATGGAAGCTGGTGGGTTCAAGCCCTGTAAGGCCAGCTAAACAACAATGATAACTGCAGCCAAAAAATAGCTGGGCATTGCGGCGGGCACCTATAGTCCCAGCTACTCAGGAGGCTGAGGCAAGAGAATTGTTTATGACCAAGAGTTTGAGGTTGCTGTGAGCTATGACACTGTCTCAAAAATAATGAGACACTGTCTCAAAAAAAAGAAAGATGCTCTATCCGAAATGTTAAAACACAAAAGTTAGATTAAAAGCTAGAATGCTTCTTTCAAAATTGTGAAAATAAAGCAAAAGATATTTATGTCACCTACAGAAGTTACATTTATTAAATTATCAGTATTCAGAACACTCTGGAAGTACTTTGAGACCTTTAAAAAGATTAAAGTCTAGTAACTAATCTTTATCACTGTTCCAGAGTTATAAATTTTAGTTATAATATAACGTTGTAATTTTGGAATATTACCATCACCATATTATGCTATTTTATTATTATTAATAGAATTTTGCTTTATTGGATGTAAGCTGAACAAGGCACCTTTTGATCTACTGTCAGCCCATGTTAATTTATTTGATTTAGTTATACACATTCTTTCTCAGAAGGCATCTTTCCTTATCACTCCTTCTATTAATAACATCATTATTCCAGATAGAATGAAGAGAACCACATTCCCAAATAGTGCTTTTCATGTTTACTAATCACTTTTATATCCATCATCTCCTATGTTCCAACCAACAACTTTGTGAGATATAGAACACTTGTGTCATTATCCTCATCTTCTATATGAGTCAAGGACATCACAACACACCACCTCCTGGTCCTCAAACCTTATCCAGAACTGTTTCTAATACAGCACACTGTCTTCAGTTCACTGGCAACTTTATACAGACTAAGTTTGTAATGCCGGATTTGGTTACACCTAGCTTCAAAGGTTCTGTAAAGGTCTAAAGATCGTAACAACACCAACTTACAACAACCCAGTACAAGTTCTGTTTGCAGAAGTGGATGTTATACTTCCTGTCTATGCCCAACAATATCAGGCTGCGTTAGAGACGATGAAGAGTAAGAATTGAGCTTACAGAAAACGTAAAATGAGAAGAACTAAGGGGAAGAAAATGTACAGATGATCAAAAAACTAGTCTGCAGGTTACCTTTTACAAGGTAACTTCAGTTATAATTCTGAGGTAACTTATCCATTTATAAATTACAGAATTTTTTCTACAATTGCAGAGATTTCTATAACAAGTTAGAAACAATACATTTAATTAAAAATAAGCAATCAAGCATTAGGAGAAATAGGGATTCTATCAAAAAAGGCTGAGAATGAAAAAAAGCAACATAAAATGCAATCACACCTACTTCATTCAACTAACTGGGAGCCACTATAGCTAGCTTGATGAACATGGCAAAAGGTGTGCCTTCAAAATGCTCCCAGGACAGACAAGGTTAAATTTCAAAGAAACGTAATAAAGGCCTAAATAAAGTCCTAATTTAACTTTAGTTGATTTAGCACCTTTCCGGAGGCTTCAGGTGCACCCAGAAAACCAAAACCATTTTGCCAGGTAATTAAACATTAAAGATAGTGCCTGAATTCACACAGGAACTCAGCTCTTAATGTACACTCTGTTTTTGGTTTAGCTTGTTCGGTAAGTTCTACTAAAGCTATGATTATTTACGCTGCTTTCGCGTCTACTGTCCCAGGGTAGGAGGTACGCCCAAAGTCCAAGTTTCTTTGTTCTGCACCAGGACGGACGCAGGTTATAAATATGAACCATGGAGAGACCCAGTCACCACACCCAGGCCGGGGTAGAGGTGGAAACGGAGAAATAGGGCGCTTGCATCCCAAGTATTAGCACAAACGGGAAAGGGATGGATGGGGTCGGGGGCAAAGTTGGCAGATAGAAACAGAAGCCAAGCCAAGGGCGGGGACCGAAGCTGGGCGGGATCCAGGAAGTGCCTCCGGAGCAGATCCTACGGCTCCCCCTAAAACGGAAAACCCTCTCAGATTCCACTCCCCGGATGGTCGGGGGCACGTGTCGGCCAAACGTGCGCCCCCCGACCGGTTCTCAGTCCAGAGCCGCCGTGCCGGATCCTCTCAGGCCGCAGCACTCACCCCGGAGGAAGCCTTGGCCCCCTCGTCCTCTGTGTCCCTCCAGGCCGGCGACGTCGGGCTGACTGCCAGGTCGCAGAAGGCGGCGCCGAGTGGAGCCCGCTCCCCTCGGTCTGCCGTAAAGACTCCTGCCGGGTCCCCCAGCCGCAGCACTAGCTTGGCGGCGGCAGCAGTAGCTAACCCGGACACAGTGAGCTGTCCGCCGGAAGTGACAACGTCCTGACCTTCTTCAGGCAGCGGGTGGGGGCGGGAGCGCAGCCGCAGGCGCAGGCGCAGGGGCGTCTTCTTGAATCCACAGCGCCCTGCGCCCTCTCTGCTGTCCCGGCACACTCCCGCGCATGCGTACGCACAGCCGTCCTTCTTTCCCCTCCGGGTAGCCCCGTAGCGTGGAAGCCTTGTTGGCGCCTTTTTTGAGGCTGGAGACTATTCTTCGCCGGTTCCTGTTACCTGGGAGTTGGCTCTGTTGTCTCAGAGAGTCATTTTTATTTTCTGTCTGCTAATCTTTATTGATCATTACAGTAGGTTTAGTGATGAATACATAGTATTGTATTAATATCAGTAATAATGTGTTATAAAATGGATGAAATAAAGGTAGGAAAAATATCCAAGGCATCGCTATTGGGAACTAGACCACAGAAGAATCCTTAGAGTTTGGTAAAATCCTCAAATGTTAACAGCTTTACTCCATAGAAGTGCTTCTCAAAACATCGGTGAGGAGTGTAAGTTTATTTATTTTCAATTAGTTGTGGACCATACTTTGGTAAAATAGAAAATGAAATGAAAAAAGACATCAAAATTCAAGTCAAAGCATTTCATCATTAATGTCAAAACAGGCATAAAATTACCTGTAAAATTGACATAAAGATTTCTAAAGGCTGAATCTCAATTTCTGTGCTTGTCTTGCTGGATAGAGTTTTCCCACATACCTGGACCCTACTTGTGTATATATATTAATTTTGCTGTTAATTTCTTTTTGAGACAGAGTCTCACTCTGTTGGCTTTGGATAGAGTGCTGTGACAGCATATCTCACAGCAACCTCAGACTCCTGGGCTCAGTTGATCCTCTTGCCTCAGCCTGCTGGGTAGCTGGGAATACAGGCACCCACCACAACATATGGCTAGTTTTTATATTTTTAGTAGAGATGGAGCTCCCTCTTGCTGGGGCTGGTCTTGAACTCCTGAGCTCAAGCAATCCACCCGCAGTGGCCTCCTATGTTTTAATTTTTTTTGAGAGACAGTGTCTTTCTCTGTTGCCAAGCTATTCTGCTTTATTTTGGTTGAGTGCTGAAAACTTTAATTCTCATTAGTTCTAATTTTTTTCTGGAGAAATTTAGTATTTCTATGTCTGCTATGCATTACAAAAGATCAGGCCTCAATCCCAAATAACAACCCACTGGGGCATATTTGTCTGATTGGTCTCAGTATGGGAACCCACCTATAACTAAAAGACAATGCCAAATTTATTGTAACATGGCCAGGCCAATGTATCTATCACCTTGACTCTGGAGAAAAATGGCCTTTGAGTGGATCCTTGAAGAATTATAATGATACTTTATCATTTAAAATAACAACTCTGTTTAAAATACTTAAGTTTGTTTTTTCTTAATAGAATTTGTGAGTTCAAAAGCAGTAATTAAAACTATATTTATATATATAATTTATAGAGTGTAAAATGGTTAACAAAAATAATTTAAAATGATAACTAGAACCTAGGTAAATTGCTAAGATACATAAATTAGTTAATTAAAAAGTTAATAGTCTGAATAAAAATACATGTTTTAATGTATTTAAAAGCCAACAAACATAAAGTCTTTATGTCTGTCTGGATGTGTGTCTGTACATGTCTTATGCCTATTGTATTTCACTATCAATTGGCAAAAAATAAAAAAGAGACAGATGGGTGTAAGTGTGGGAGCCAGACTAGCTCCATTTTGTTGTTTACTGCAACTGCACAAACCCCATTCCTAGCTGTTTACTGCACAAGCCCTATTCCTAGCCCTTCACCCCAGCCTCTGCCAGTAAAACCTGCAGGGTCACTTCCTGCTGCCTCCCCCACTCCTGGTTCCACAGCCATTTGTGAACCATAAACTGAATCACCTTAGGCAAACAGCTGCCATAAGAAACAATAAGTTTCTATTACCTTGAAATACAGGTATTTCCCTCCAGCCACCTAGAGACTCCCCACCCCTCACCTGTACCAATCCAAATTCTCCTTTACTAGTGAAATCATCAACCACCAATGCAGATCCTCCATTACTAATGAAATCACCAACCACCAATGAAAGTGTACTCGTACCCTTCTTCCCTTCTTGCTTTCTGTACCCCATAAAAACTTCCTCCACCCCGGGTTCGAGGGTCTTCCTTGGTGTGTGCACCAGGAGAGACCGGACTCGGGTTTGAATAAATCTCACCTCTTGCTTTTTACATCAGAGTGTGTCTTGAATTTGTCAGTTGGGGCCACTTGGGAGAATTTTCGGGCACAACTTAAGCACTTACATTAAGTGTTTTATCAGAAAAACAAAAAGAATTCAAATCCTTTTTTATTCAGGTGATTTTAGTATTCTTTGTGAAAATTAATGTTAAACCAGTTACTAAAGTTCAGATGTTTAGAGATAATAGAACTGCCACTTATGTTACATTTATAAATTTTGCTGGATTTAACCTTGAGCTTTTGTTCTTGATTTTAAGCCTATAAATTCTGACATATAGAGAGATGGCTGTGGTGAGTCCTAAGGGCATGTTCCCCATACTTAGGCCAGCAGCTGCAAGGTATAGTCTAGCCCACATGGCCCCTTTGTCTTCTCTGCTCCCACTGGACCTCCTGGCTATTCTGAGTGAAACTGGATGTTCTGGGTTTTCTGCTTTCTGTCTCAGACACTGATTCAGTCCTTTGTGGCCATCTTTGATGCCATGTGGCCATGTGAAACTTAGGGGGAGGAAACCGAAGTCAGAGGTCTACTGTATGGGTCCTTTATCGAGGGGTAAATATTGGCCCTTAGGGAAATTTTGGAGGGACTTGATTGGTGGAAAAACACCTTTGCTAGCTGAATGAGTGTTTTAACAAATGAATGAATGCAGTCATTGGGGCAAGGTTGTTGAGTCTTTACAGTTTTTGTCTCAAGGAAAGGATTAGGGTGTGTACTCCCTGCTCTCCTGGAACCATCCAAAGTATTTCAGGTTGCTTTGTTTATGACCTTGCTAGAGCCCATAGGGTGTGGCCTGGAAAGGACAGCCTATTTGTGCCTAAAGAATGGGGGATCCCCATCTAACCCTGAGTGGGGAAACCCTGTTCATAAAATGTGTCTCATTTGTAAACTATAATAATTTTGTTGCTTAAATTGTTTAGGAAACTGAGTGTCAAAGAATAAGATTCTTGCCTTTTAAACTTCTAATTATCAGTTTAGCCAAGGGATCCCTGTCAAGACAGATCCCAGTTTAGACAGATCGCTGTCTAACCCTGAGTGGGGAAACCTTGTTCATAAAATCATATCTCATTTGTAAACTATAATAATTTGGTTGCTTAAATTGTTTAGGAAACTGAGTGTCAAAGAATAAGATTCTTGCCTTTTAAACCTTCTAATTATCAGTTTAGCCAAGTGAATAATTAACTTCATAGTAAACTGTGATCCTGTTTTGTGAAAAGTGGTTTTCTGAGAGTAATAAAGATTAGAAAGAAAGGAAAGTGGCATTGTGTAAAAAAAGGGGATCTTGAGTGGCCAATTTTGTTCTGAAACAGAATGGGTATTTAAGAAAATGAAAGGCAGGGCAAAGAAGGTTTAGAATGGTTGTAAATTGTCTGTGCAGGATTTAATAAGGTTCATAAACAGAAATTTGTGAAAGAATTTGCATGTGATCCAGTTGACTATGTATTGTTCTTAAAATCTTTTGACTTATAATCCTATTTGAACAAATGTTTTAAGCCTTTGATGGTTGATATATCTTCCAAAATCAAAACTCTAAATTTGGTCTGTTGCAAGAAGACAAGGCCCAATGGAGAGAAAAAGTGCCTAAACACCATGTTTATAAGAGGAAGGGCTTTATTTGCACGCTGTACACTTATAGCGTAGAAGAATTCCAAATGGCCATGCTCCGTGACTGGCTTGGTCTTTTCCATTTTATCTTCAGTCAAAAAGTTCCAACTCATAGGTACCTTTTTCACTGGCCAGTTTGAATTAAGCAGGAAATGCTATTCCAGCCTGCACAGAACTATAGGATTTCACAGAAGTGGAAATTTCTAAGTTCCAGGAAATCAAGTTAACAAATTCCTAAGAGCTGAGTCACTATGGAGAGGACTCAGCAGGTGTATCCTTGTGGTTCTCTTGAGCAGACCTGTTCTCCTAGACCTCACCCTTCTCGGATATCCTCTCTCAGGTCTTTTTGAAATATTAAGACCACTATTAAGCTTATTTGCTCTGTTAAAAATGTATAGAAAATATTGCCAAATATGAAGTGGTAGTTAATTTTCTGTGAATTATGTTTATATATATTCCAATGTTATAAAATACTGGTCTGTTTTAATGTATGCTGTCAGAAATAATTTTAATTCATCTCAGAAAGTGTTTTTGTAATTGACTGAATCCAAAGTTTGTCCTTCAAGAGAAATGACTTTAGAAATTAAATACCACTGGGCTAAAAGCATACTTCTAGGACTTTAATTAGAAAGCTAACATGTCCATGAGTATTGATAACCTAACTTCAAACAGAATAGAAATCAGTTACATGGAACTGAGATGATTTGTTATGGCTTTTTGTTTGAAACATTGCTGATTCTTTCTGTGTTCTGTTTTCCACCAGTCAAGAAAACCATTTCTGTCTTTTAAGCTGTTCGTAGCTTTCAGCAATGTATGTATGAGCAAAAATTTAAAACATTTATTTTTTTCTCTCTCTCCTTGATTTCTCTGGAGTTTAAAAACCATTTGATTCATTAAAATTTGAAAACCATTTGCTTTTGGATTATGTGTAGTCCCAGAAAAAATACGGAGTGTTTCACCTTTTTCTTATTTAGGTCAACTCATTGAGGATAGACAAATTTGTCCACAAAAACTCCAAATTCACACTGATAAACTCACTACTTTAAATGATTTTCAACAATTACTAGGAAATAGTAATTGGCTTTGCCCCTCATTAAAGCTTACAACTAGAGACTTAAAACCTGTTTTCGATACTCTTAAAGGTCCAGTTCATTCTTCTTCCCGTTCTTTGACTCCTGCAGTAATTGAAGCCGTCACTAAAGTAGAGAGAGCCTTAGAAGGAGCGCAACTTATCCATGTTAATCCCAATTTTCCAGTCTATTTACTGATTTTCCCTACTTTTCATACTCCCATTGCTTTATTGAGGCAATCTTTTGGCTCTTTAGAATGGATATATTTTGACACAACACCAAAATGAGTTTTAACTCCCTATTATGAGATGATTGTTGTCTTTTTTTTTTTTTTGAGACAGAGTCTCACTTGGTCACCTTTGGTAGAGTGGCGTGGTGTCTTACCTCCCAGCAACCTCAAACTCTTGAGTTCAAGTGATCCTCTTGCTTTAGCTTCCCAAGTAGCTGGGACTATGGGAGCCCCCACAATGCCCAGCTATTTTTAGAGATGGGGTCTTGCTCTGGCTTCAGACTGGTGCTGCTTTAATTCTTAAAGGTTGCCAACGACTTTGGCAACTTAGGACATGACCCTGTGTTTATCATTGTCCCTTATTCTACTGACCAACAGCAGTGGCTCTAGGAAGTGTCATCTTGGTGGCAAACTGCCTTGGCTAGTTTCACTGGACAAGGGGACTGTCATTATGTTGTGCCCAGGAGTTCCACAAAGACCACACTGCCAAACAAGTTAAATTTAAAGAAGAGTTCTTTAATTGAAGAGCCAGCTGGTGACTGCCTCAGTGTCCCAACATGGGGTTTCTGAGAGCAGCCCTGAGTGCTTAAGGGGTCAGATTTTTAAGGCTTGGTCTGCATCCTGGTTGGCATTCAGGCACTCAGGTCGTTAGCAAGCAAGCATTGTATAGAAGCAGAATTTTGTGGTTAGTTAGTCATATGTCATACATCTTTGTTTTAATATTTTCCCCTTTACATCTTAGTCTCAGTATTTTCTTCACCTTCTATTGTTTAAAGGTCAGTCTGGGGATAGTTGGTGTCTCTTGGTTCATTTCCCAGGAAGTTAGTTAAGCAAGAAACTGGGAGTGAACTAGAAGCAAGAAATCAATTAGTACTTTCTCATTTATCTTGGGGGTGAACCAGGCTTATTTCATTTCTTTTTCTTTCTTTTTTTTTGGGGGGGGGAAAGCTTGCAGTCCAGAAATTTGCCAGGAGTTAACTGGTATTTTTCCATTATAGCCTAGGCCCACTAGGCCTAACAGTTACCCCCGGGTAAAATTGTTCAGTTGGCTTCCATCACTGGCACTTCTTTTCTTTTTCCTTTTACTATTGTTTCCCAGCCAATCCCTCATGTTCCTACTGTTTTCAGGGATGGTTCTACTTCAGGTATTGAAAGTATGGCTATTGACATTGAAGTTTTCACCAAAAAACTTCTTATTCCTCAGCTCAACGAGTGGAACTATATGCTGTTATTATGGATTTTACTTACTTCTCTCAGACTTATTTCAACCTTTACACTGACAGCAAATATTTAGTAGGCATTTTGGCCAGTATTGCAACAACTCTCAAGGCCAAGGCATTCTTGAACATGCTCATTGCACCCTTAAACTTGAATTACTGAAGTTAGAAAAGGGGGGAAATATATCCTGGTACTCCAAATAATTTCTCTCACTCTCTTTTCACTTAAAAAAAATTTTTTTTTAAAATTTTTTTATTGAATGATAACTATGTACATTAATACACTTCTGGGGTACAGTGTGGGGTTTTCACATGCAATCTGAAATACTTCCATCAAACTGATCAACACAGCCTTCATGTCATTTTCTCAGTTATAGTTTTAAA
>CAUYQV010126412.1:0-24007 GCA_963574575.1 Galagoides demidoff | reverse complement strand
AGCTCACAGCAACCTCCAACTCCTGGGCTCAAGTGAGTCTCCTGCCTCCACCTCCCAAGTAGTTGGGACCACAGGCGCCCACCACAACACCTGGCTTTTTTTTTGGTTGCAGCCATCATTGTTATTTGGGGGGCCCGGGCTGCATTTGAACCTGCCACCTTAGGTGTATGTGGCTGGCGCCTTAACCACTTGAGCTACAGGTGCCGAGCCTCTAATCTCAATATTAACCATTCTATGGTATCTAGTCAGTACAAGGCAAATATTCCTTGGCCAGTTAGGCGCTGAGTCAAACCCACAGGTTCATCTTTTTAAAATTAGTTTTCAGTTGCCAAAGAGTTTATTTGTACAAGAATTTATTGGGTACCTATCATATGAAAATTGTCCTTAATTTATCCTTTTCCCTTTCTGTCTCCAAGAAATCCATCTACAAATCCTATTGCCTTTACCTCTTATGTGTGTTTCAAGTGGATTTAGTTCTCTTCATCCCCCAAATTCCAAGCTAATATTATTTCTGTTGCCTGTATGACTGTGACAGCTTTCTAACTCTTTTGTCCTGTGAATATGCTAGGATTCTTTCATATGGTTTTGTCTCATTCACTTCCTTTAAAATCCATGATGGCTTTATCTTTTTCAGTACTTATATCCAGGAC
This sequence comes from Galagoides demidoff, assembly GCA_963574575.1. NCBI lineage: Eukaryota > Metazoa > Chordata > Mammalia > Primates > Galagidae > Galagoides > Galagoides demidoff. Next base: position 23,357 of record CAUYQV010126412.1, on the reverse strand, counting down.
AGGGAACAATGCTAGGCACATGGTAAAGTGCTCAGTAAATATTTATTGGACAGATGAATTTAGCATTAGGTATATAAAGATGAAGAAAGTAAATCTGTACCCTTAAGAAATGTACTATTGGCTCAGCAGCTGTAGCACAGTGGTTATGGCCCCAGCCACAGACACTGAGGCTGGCGGGTTTGAACCTGGCCAGGGCCAGCTAGAACAACAATGGCAACTGCAACAAAAAATCGCCGGGCATTATGGCAGGCGCCGATAGCCCCAGCTACAAGGGAGGCTGAGGCAAGAGAATCGCTTAAGCCCAAGAGTTTGAGATTGCTGTGAGCTGTAACACCAGGGCACTCTACCAAGGATGAAACAGTGAGATTCTGCCTCCAAAAAAAAAAAAAAAAGAAAGAAAGAAAGAAGGAAATGTACTATATATTAGTGGAAAGAGACACATAAGCAAATATATTTAAAGCAGTGTGATAAATACTACAAAAGGGCATCCATAAGATTTACTTCATGGTGGTGCAAAAGACAGGGAGCAATTCTCCTTGGTGGGCAGGAAAAGGTCTGAGGAAGAATGGAGAGATGAGTGTGTGCTCATAAAGCTCTTCTAGGTTAAAGACAAGTTCATCGGTTGATGAGGATAAAGAACATTTCAGGCAGAGAGTGCAAAGACAGGGAAGTAGGAAACCGTAAAGGGCTGGGTAGTGGAATGGAGAGGGGACCATAAATATCTTGACACAGTTAGAGTTCACGGTACATGTGGGAGAGAGGCAGGGGGTGAAGGTAGAGCAATAGGAAGGGGCCTCAACAGGAAGGCATGAAGTACGGCACACGAAGGAGCTCAAATTTTATTCTACAAATGATAAAGATTCCATAAGAAGGTATGAAGCAGGATAATAACAATAGATGAGTATTTTAAGAAAAAACTAAACTCTGGGCAGCACCCATACTCAGTGGGTAGGGCGCTGGCCACATACACTGAGGCTGGCGGGTTTGAATCCAGCCAGGGCCAGTTAAAACAACAATGACAAGTGTAAGGAAAAATAGCTGGGCATTGTGGCGGGCACCTGTAGTCCCAGCTACTTGGGAGGCTGAGGCAAGAGGATCACTTAAGCCCAAGAGCCGGAGGTTGCTGTGAGCTGTGACTCCAGGGCACTCTACCGAGGGTGACATAATAAGACTCTGTCTGAAAAAAAAAAAAAAAAAAGAAAGCGAAAACTAAACTCTGGTGAAGTGATAACAGAGTGCAAATGGTTGAAACAATGTAACTGATTGGTTACCATTCTATTGCAAGATTTTCTCTTCTGGTCAAGATGAAGTAACAACTGAATTTCCCCTCCCACTGAAAGAATCATAACAACAAATAATAATAACATACATAAAATAATGGTTTTCAAAAAACTGGACCTCAGGCAACAATGGACAGAGATCCTCGTGAGACAGGAAACATAAAGCATATTTGAGCTCTATGATCGCCCAGTCCACTATCTTGAGAGGATTTCCAGACTGTGGTGCAGGGAGGGAAAACCCGGTTGAAGCCCAGTGGTTTCCCTGAATAAGGAGACAGAGCTGAGAGTCTGGGGAAGCCAAGACAGCTGAGTTCCCAGGACAGAGCACTAGTGAGGGAGGAGAGAGTGGCACATAGAGGCAAAAGCTTGGGGGTCAGCAAAATCTCCCTTCAACATCAGCACAGTGCTGATCAGCATGTGTGTGAGACCAGGAAAACAACCATCCAAAAGGGTTCGAGAGAGCAGTGGCTGGCACTCATGTAAAGGCCTGGAAGCGGACTTCTTGCCACCAGCCAGACTGGAAAAACACACAATTCATGGCCTTGGGTAGATAAATCAGGAAGGTTTTTTCCTCAGTATTGGAATACTGATCTCCAGACTGAGCACTGCTCCACATCATCCTAACAAATCATAAAAGGTATGCCTGAAAGAATCAACTGTTGGCTCGGCGCCTGTAGCTCAATCAGCTAAGGTGCCAGCCATGTACACCTAAGGTGGTGGGTTCGAATCCCCAGCCCGGCCCGCCAAACAACAATGATGGCTGCAACCAAGAAATGGCTGGGCGTTGTGGCGGGCGCCTGTGGTCACAGCTACTTGGGAGGCGGAGGCAGGAGACTCGCTTGAGCCCAGGAGTTGGAGGTTGCTATGAGCTGTGATGCCATGGCACTCTAGGCACTCTACCCAGGGGGATAGCTTGAGGCTCTGTCTCAAAAAAAATCAAAAAAAAAGAAAAAAAGAAAAAGAAAGAATCAACTGTTTCCAAGTAACTTAACTTCATCCCAGAATAAATCGCAAGACAATTTATAGGAATACAAAAATATACAGTACCCTCAAAGGGCAAAATTGACAATGTCTGGCATCTAATCAAATAATATCATACCGACAGAGAAGTAGGGAAACGTGCCCATTATAAGAAGAATAAGCAATCAGTCAAAACTGACTGAACTCACACAGATGTTAGAATTAGCAGAGAATGACATTGAAATAGTTATTACAGGGCAGTGCCTGTGGCTCAGTGGGTAGGGAGCCAGCCCCATATACCAAGGGTGGCGGGTTTGAACCCGACCCCAGCCAAACTGCAACAAAAAATAGCCAGGCATTGTGGCAAGTGCCTGTAGTCCCAGCTCCTCGGGAGGCTGAGGCAAGAGAATCGCCTAAGCCCAGGAGTTGGAGGTTGCTGTGAGCTGTGATGCCACAGCACTCTACCCAGGCGAGAACCAGGTCTCAATGTTTATAGCGAGACTCTGTCTCTAAAAAAAGAAAAAGAAAAAGAAATAGTTATTACAACTGTACTGTACACATTTAAAAAGTTAAGTAGAGACAAAGATATAAAAAAGACCCAAATTGAATTTTTAAAAGTGAAAAATATAATGTCTGAATGAAAAATATACTTGTTGGGATTAAGAATATTTTATAGTAATTAAACCTCAACAAAGCTATTAAAAAAATTCCATTGCATATGTCCAAGAAGTGGCGAGAGCCTTAACAGGTAAGGAGTATATTGAGGTAGAGTTTGAGGATTTTCTGACAACTGGGTAAGGGGAAAGGGCAGAAAGAGAAAGGGGATAGGGTGTCATATGCTTCCATTATTGAGAACAAGGAATAAGCATGGAAAGATATGGATGGGAGGTAGAAAAAAATTGTTTCCGGCTTATTAGACTTTAATGGGATATGTCTCTCAGGAACGCCAATAATTAAGGGATTGATTGAAAAAGAGGAACTTATCAAAGTTAATGAGAATGGGTAGGCCTGGAAGTACCACAGGACTTCTTAAGAGCCAAGGAAAAAGAAACTTCATAAAAGCTGAGGCAGCCCCAAATTCCAAGGAGGGAATGGTTGGCATGACCAGTGCTGCAGAGATCAAGCAGGAGAGAAAGAGGAAGTGACCGAGTAGCCCCTGGACCTGCAGGTAAGTGGTCACTGGTGATCTCACATACTGCCGGAAAGGACTCTAATTTGCTTACTACTATATACCTAGCACGTATTCCATAGTTTTTGGAAAAGAGCAGGTGTTCAAAATCATTTGGTGAATGGATAGATGAATTCGACAGAGTTGGAGGTGTAATGTACCCTGGGCCTGGCAAAACTGCTTTGTGATCTCAACGAGGGCAGATTTAGCAGGTACTGAAGGGTGGATACCAGACTACAGTGGATGCAGTGAAGACTGGAGAGTGGAAGGACAAGGTCACAGGAATCTTTAAGATGAAGAGACTTTTATATTAAGGAGGAAAGGGGATTTAGTATTCAGAAATTTGAAAACACAGAGGTAGAAAAACTGGTGTTTAAGGTCACGTGCACAGAAGTCAGGTTGTTCAGGACAAATCTTGTTTACTGACCTTCCTCAAGTTAATTAGCTTCTCTGAGCCTCGTTCCCCCAACTGCATTGGTAGTCTCTTCCTCATATAGTTGTCAGGATGGAACGAGGTGGTACTTGTAAAGTGTTTGGAAGTGTTGCTGACTCAGAAAATGATAGCTGTGACCACTGAGAGAGCAGGACTATAGGGGGCAGGTGGTCTTGTCTCTGAGATACCTGTGAAGGATGGAGGACAGAGACAGAGGTAGGTAAGCTTGAGAAAAATAAAGAGGTCGCAAAGGACTAGAGTTTCACATGTAAATGTTATCACACCTCACAGCTTGGAGACAGGCAATGAAGGAGGATTATGCAAAGGTGTGCCAGAGATGAAAGGCAGTTGGAGAAGGGATTGGCCTGAACCAACTCAAAACCACAGGTTAAAGCAACCATTTCATTTCAGCATTTGTGTTGGTTAAACGCAGCTCATTCCTTCAGCTACAGTTCCAAAACATACAGCATTGATCCCTAGTCTTAAGAAGTACTACAACATAGAAGTCTTTACATCTGATTTGAGTAAAAGAGGTCAGGAAATATAACAGTTGGGGTTTCTTGGCTGTGAGCCAAAGAAATTAACTCTGGCTAATTTAAGCAAAAATTAAAAAAATGTTGGAATAATTTACGAGATTTAAGAACCAGGTCTCAAAAAAAAAAAAAAAAAGAACCTGGTCTCTAGCCGGGTGTTCTGGCGGGCACCTGTAGTCCCAGCTACTTGGGAGGCTGAGGTAAGAGAATTGCTTAAGCTCAAGAGTTTGAGGTTGCTGTGAGCTGTGACACCACAGCACTCTACCGAGGGTGACATACTGAAACTGTGTCTCAAAAAGAAAACAAAACAAAAAACCAGGCCTCAATGGCTGCTCCAGGGTCCAGGGAAAGGTTCCTTAGGGTCTCATGCCTTTGGGATGATGGCCTTACCTCCACTTCCAAGCCTGTATAACCCCTCAAGATTCAAATTCTTGGGAGCGGACAGGTCTGGATTGGACTGCCTTGAGGCACATGGTTACAATCAGTTGCTTTCTGAGTGTGTGACTTGGCAATCCCTCTTCAGTAAAGTTGTTGTAACTTAGAAAGATGGTTCCAGGAAAATAATCTAGGATCATGTTTTTCTTTTCCTTTTTTCTTTCTTCGATGGATACTTTATATACCTACTAAATGCTAGGCACTCTGTTGGAAGAACATGATATAATCAGACCAGACATGGACATTGCTCCCCTGGAAGTAAGACTATGGCAGATTGATATTAATTCAACATTTAACTTAATGATTATACAATTATAAACCAAAGAATTGCTCTGAAGGAAATGAACGCCTCCAGGATAATGTATATATAATAAAGGAGTTGGTCTGACTTAGGGATCTTGGGAAATTCTTCCTGTGGGAAGAGATGCCTGAACTGAGATCTGAGGGCCAAATGCAGAGCATATCAAACAAAGCAAACATCATGTGCAAAGGGCCTGGGGCTGGAGGGAACCTTCATTATATCCCAGGTTGAATACAAATTTTGCAGTAAAAATTATGTCAAGTTTTATCAAGCTGTAGCATTCTATGGTATAATAAGGATCACATGATGTCACTCATGATTAAGGAAAAAAGCATAATTCAAAGCAAGTTTAAGAATTTTATTTTATTTTAGGCCAGGCGTGGTGGTGCACGCCTGTTGTCCCAGTGCTATAGGAGGCCGAGGTGGGCGGATCACCTGTGCTCAGAGGTTCAAGACCAGCTAAGACCCCCCTGAGCCAGTTGAGTTGTTGTCTCTACTACAACAACAACAGGACAACGAGACAGCCGGACCTTGTGATCCCAACTACACCGGGGAGCAAGAAAACACTACAGGAGGAAGAAGTAATAAAAAAAAAATTAAAAAAAAACCCTTCAAAGTAATAAGTTGAAATAAATGAGTTGAAATAAAAAAAAGAATTTTATTTTAAAGGACTATTCTCTGTGGAGAATAATTATGTGTAATTTGCATAAACTACAAGAGCCAAGATGTGTGTTTTCATTATTTCTGTGTATAATCATTAATTAAATATGACAAGCTTAAAACTAATCTACTAGATAGAATTAAATATTTATCATAGATATAATTTCACTTGAGCTTTAAAAATTCTAGCAATATACTATTAACTGTAAGATAAAATAGTCATAAAAATACAGCTCAAATTTGTAATTGTTTAGAAGCATTTCTCATGCAGGACACCTATTTTACATAAAATTAATACATATGAGCATTTTTAATATTAGTACAATATTAAATATTACATCGAGCCATATTTTAAAATTCATAGGATTTGGGGAAAATCCTTTAGAAAAGTCATTCATCACTACTCAGGAAAAAATCCATCCAATTTTAGAACATTCTCATCACTGCAAAAAAATCCCCCTAAAATATATGTTTTTGTTTTGGAACAACCATAACCTGAAAAAACAGTAATTATGTGTAAATGACTAGAATATGAAATATTTGTTGCTGGATAGGCAAGCCTCGATCTCAAAAATCCAATTGCAAAAGTAACTGAGATCCAATTCACACTCACACCGCAGTCCCAGACAGAAAGCAAATCAATCAATGATCTATAGAGAAGTGGTCAATTGAACAAGAGCGAAATGTGAAAGGAACTTCAGATGCTGTGGCTTGACATGTAGTCTATGACACATTGCGAGTGCTCCATAAAGAAAGTCCCAGATCCGTACTGTGTATAAATGTCTGCTGACTGTATTATAACTACTTTTCAACATTTCTTTTTTTTTTTTAAATTAAATCATAGCTGTGTACATCAATGCAATCATCGGGTACAATGTGCTGGTTTTACATACAATTTGAAATGTTTTCATCAAACTGGTCAACGTAGCCTTTCATCCTAACAAAACTGAATACGTGTTCTTCTCATCAGCCCACAGAACATACTCCAAAATTGATCACATCTTAGGTCACTTTTTTCCACATTTCCTTCCACCTTATGCCAGTGTGCAAAATACTGTGTCCTCAAGAATTGCAAAGAGTAGAAAAATAATCCAATTTATCACTCTGCATGGTTGTTCAAATCTTCTTGAATGCTTTTTCCATCATCAATGAGAACATTTTGTGTCACCTTGTTTACCATCCCTTCGGATAAGTACAAATGCCATCAGCTTGTGAAGAAAGCTCTCAGGTTATCTCTTTTCAAGTTTGCTTGAGACCATCTGGACTTAATATTATTGTAGCAAGAAACCAAAGGAGTTTTGTTTCATCATATGAATGTCCTTGTTTCTCTTTTCTTGATAAGTTAATTTTTTTCTGAGTATAAAAATTTACTGCCATTCATTTTTAAGATTGAATTTTTGAGATTGATTAGATTGCCAGTTCAAGAGTTCAATTCAAACATTCTTTCATCTAGTCTTTTATACACAATTACTTTTTTTTATAGCTATTCCCAAGGAGAAACAAATACAAACTTTAGAATTTGTTGTCTAATTAGGCAAGGCACTAATTTCTAGAAGATGAGCTGCTATGGCACTTTCACAATTAATGCATAATTTTACTTTCTGCATTTTAAAAATAGATTTAGCCACATCTGGGTATTTCAAAATCATAAGACTATAAACTTGAGGACCTAGCTAACATTACTCACCATTTTCTTTTCTTTTTTTTTTTTGAGACAGAGTTTCCACTCGGTTGCCCTCAGTAGAGTGCCCTAGCATCATAGCTTACAGCAACCTTGAACTCTTAGACTCAAGTGACTCTTTTGCCTCTGTTTTTCATTTTTAGTAGAGATGGGGTATCACTTTGCCCAGGCTGGTCTCGAACTCACGAACTTAAGCAATCTGCCTCCCTCGGCCTCCCAGAGTGCTAGGATTACAGGCCTTTACCATTTTCTTTTCAGTGAATGTTGTCTGAAATGAATTAACCACAGAAATATGAAAACCATAACTTGAACCTGAAATGCCATGTATTTATAAATTTAAAAGCATTGGAAAGGTCTAAAAACTTACCCAGGACTCTAATATACTATGTCATTTTAAAGAAATCTTAATAATTTTTAAAAGGAATGATAATTTAACAGTGAAAATTCTTCAGGGGAAACAACCAAAATTTGTACTCAAACCCAAAGGGATTTTTTTGGTTTTTCTTTTGGTGGGTTGAAGGAAGCATAAATTCGAAGACAGAGCGAGTGAGTGAGGTGCCTGAAGGCAAAATTTGAGTTCTAGCATCCATTCATGTTTAAGCCATCTTGACTTCCAATACATTCTCCCTTGCATTTGAGCTATTTGATTGGATTTCTGTTTCATATAACCAAAGCCATCCCAACTTACATATCTTCTTTTTCATTTTCTTAAAAAGATTTATTATTATGAAATTTTCAAGCATACAAAAATATATTATGTCATGTATATAATAAGTGAACATGAGGATATTCACATAAGCAGAGCTTTGCAAATATCACTAGGCTCTCCCATATGTTCCATCTTAGTCTTATCTTTCCCTCAGCCCCCAAGAAGATCTACTATTTTGATTTAGCTTTTTTCCCTTTCATTATAGTTTTACTCATATGTACATATTTGTTGCAGATTGAATTGTGTTTCCCCAAATTCATATATTGGAATCTTAACCTCTAAGTGTCTCAGAATAGAACAGTATTTGGAGATGGTTTTGTTGAAGAAGTAAGTTAAAATGAGGTCACATGGGTTGTCTGTGATTTAACATAAATTGTGCCCTCAAGAAAAGTAAATGTGGCCACAAACATGTCCAGGGGGAAGACCATGTGAAGACACTTGGGGAAGATCGCCATCCAGCTAAGGAAAGGAGCTCCCAAATAAACCACCCCTACTGACATCTTGCCGTCAGACTTCCCACCTCCAGAATTAGGAGAAAATAAAATTCTGCTGTTTAATCCACTTTGTTATGGCAGCTCTAGAAAACAAATAAAGTATCTTTAGCAATATATTTAGTTTGATTTGTTCTTGAATTTTGTATAAATGGATTAATATTCTGAGAAGTCTTCTGTGACTTGCTTTTTTCACTCAATGTCATGATTCTGAGATTTAACCGTGTTGATGTCTCTCTTACTACTGTACACGACTGACTCATACGAATATGCTATATCTTTAAAAATCTACCAGGTACAGCAGCTTGTGCCTGTACCAGCTGCTCTGGGGGCTGAGGTATGAGGATCACTTGAGCCCTGAAAGTACAAGGCTGCAGTGAGCTATGATTGCACCAGTACCCTTGGCAAAAGAGCAGAGACTGTCTCAAAAAACCCACAAAATCCATTTACCTATTAATTTGCTTATTTTTTGTCTGTTTGTTAATTTTTGGTTTTTCTTTCATAAATAATATGAAATCATTTATATTTCTTTCATAAATAATAGAAATCATTTTGTACCTGTTTCTTGGTCCAAGAGAATAAGCATTCCTACCTTACCAGATAGGGCCAAATTTCTTTTTAAATAGTTTTCAATTATACTCCTACCAACACTAAAAGAGCATTTCTGCTTTTTTCTTTAGATTTTTAGAGGCAGAGTGTCATTTTATCATCCTTGGTATAAAGCCCCCGTAGTGTCACAGCTCACCGCAATCTCCAACTCCTGGGCTTAGGCCTCCTGAGTAGCTGGGACTACAGGTGCCTGCCAGAATGCCCAGGTATTTTTGTTGTTGTGGTTGGAGTTTGGCCGGGGCCGGGTTCAAAACTGCCACCCTCAGTATATGGGGCTGGCGCCCTACCCACTCAGCCATAGGTGCCGCCCTATTTCTGCTTTTTTTTGTTAGTTTGCTTTTGAGACAGTCTCACTTTGTCCCCCTTGGTAGAGTGCAATGGCATCAAAGCTCACAGCAATCTCAAACTCCTGGGCTCAAGCAATTCTCTTGCCTCAGCCTCTTGAGTAGCTGAGATTACAGGTGCCTGTCACAACACCTGGCTATTTTTAGAGATGGGGGGGTCTCACTCTTTCTCAGGCTGATCTCGAACCTGTGAGCTCAAACAATCCACCTGCCTCAGCCTCCCAGAGTGCTAGGATCACAGGCATGAGCCACTGGGCCCGGCCCCATTTCTGTTGTTTAAAATCCTCACCAATTTTTTTTCATATGTGTTAATTTTTGCCAATCTATAAAAAATATAATGGCACTTCATTTGTTTTAATTGACATGATCCTTATTATTAGTGAAGTTTTTCATCTTTTAAAATGCTTACTATAATTATATGTGTGTTCTCTTCTGTGAAAGGTCATTTGTATTTTTCTCCTTTTTATATGAGATTGTTTATTCTTCTGTTACTGCTCATCTTTATACTGAATTGTCTTGCTTATTGACATAGTTTTAAATGTGTTCTGAATGCTAATCCCTTGTGGCTTACTTGCTTTACACACATCTGCTCACTCCTAGTTTGTGACCTATTTTTTCGCTTTCCTATAATGTATTTGTTAACACAAGTTCTTAATTTTAGTGTAGTAAGATTTGCTAATGCTTTCCTTAATTATCTGCATATATTGTCTCTTATTAAGAATTTTTTTGGCAGCGCCTATAGCTCAGTTGGCAGGGTGCTGGCCACATATACCAAGGGTGGAGGGTTGGAACCTGGCCCAGACCTACTAAACAACAATGACAACTGCAACCAAAAAATAGCCGGGTATTGTGGCAGACACCTATATTTCCAGCTACTTAGGAGATGAGGCAAGAGAATCAAAGCTCGAGAGTTCGAGGTCACGCTCTACCGAGGGTGACAGTAAGACTATCTCAAAAAAAAAAAAAGAATTTTTTTCCTATCTCAGAAAGTTTTCAGGTTGTGTTTTTCATGTTAAAAGTCCTTGGGCTCGCCGCCTGTGGCTCAATCGGCTAAGGCGCCAGCCACGTACACCTAAGGTGGCGGGTTCGAATCCCCAGCCCGGGCCCACCAAACAACAATGATGGCTGCAACCAAAAATGGCCAGGCGTTGTGGCGGGCGCCTGTGGTCCCAGGTACTTGGAGGCGGAGGCAGGAGACTGGCTTGAGTCCAGGAGTTGGAGGTTGCTATGAACTGTGATGCCATGGCACTCTACCCAGGGGGATAGCTTGAGGCTCTGTCTCAAAAAAAATTAAAAAATAAAAAAAATAAAAAAAAATAAAAAAGTCCTTAATCCACCTGTCATTGATTTTCTTTTTTTTAATGTGTGGGATAGGTTTGGAATCCTTCCACTGGTCTGCAAGGCTACTTCTGTCACGTAACAAGGTTCCAGATGTGTGTGGGCCTACTGTTGTTTGTTTTTTGTTTTTATCTCATGCCAGTATCTCATTGCCTCCACTCATGCTTAAAGCTTTAAAATAAATCCTGATTTATTTGTCCAGATGACAAATCTTTACAATTTGATTTCTATCTCGGAAGGTCTTTTCTCTTTCATATATATTTCAATATCAGGTTGTCAAGTTCTTTGATTGGAATTGCCTTGAATCCATTGGTCAGAAGAACTGAAATCTTTATGATATAGTGTCTTCTTATCCACAGACGGGGCATATTTCTTCACTTAAGTCTTTTTAAAAATATCTTTTTTTTTTTTGAGACAGAGTCTTAAGCTATCCCCCTCGGTAGAGGGCTGTGGCATCACAGCTCACAGCAACCTCCAACTCCTAGGCTCAAGTGAGTCTCCTGCCTCAGCCTCCCAAGTAGCTGGGACCACAGGGGCCCACCATAATGTCCAGCTATATATATATTATTTTTTTTGGTTGCAGCTGTCGTTGTTTGGCAGGCCCGGGCTGGATTCGAACCCGCCACCTTAGGTGTATGGGCTGGCGCTTTAGCCACTTGAGCCACAGGTGCTGAGCCAAGTCTTTTTAAAAATATCTTTAAAAAATTTTTACAATTTTCTTCATGATGTTTTGAACATACTTTGTTAGATTTATTTTAAATTACCTCACAGGTTTTGACTTTTCAAATGGTATCTGCGTAGTTGCTTTTGCTTCTATAAATAGTATCTCTTTTAAAAACAGTATCAGACATTTCATACTCTTATAGCTGTTTTTTAATCTGGTATGTTATGGCTTATAATTATTAATTTTGGTCTTTTGTCAGTAGGTTCTTTTGGCTTTTCTAGGTAAGCAGTTGTATCACTTTCAAATAAAAGCCTTGTTTTATATTTCTGAGAAATCTTAGTAATTTTGATGTCTTTTTCATATCTTATTCTGCTGGCTAGGATCTCTGATAGAATGATAAGTAGGAATGGTGATGGTAGACTTGTAACATTCCTGTTTTTAACAAGAATGCTCAGTATTCCACCTTTGTGAAGGGTATTTGCGGTAGAGATTTTGTAGTCATCCCTTTGCAGGTTAAAGAAGCTCACTTTCATTCTGAGGTGGGTGAGAATTTTTGTTGTACGTGTTTATTTTATCAAACCCCTTTTCTGAACCTATTGGGTTTATCATTTGATTTTTTTCTCCTTTGATCAATAAATGTCACTAAATATACCAGCACATTTTTCTAATGTTAAACTAGTCTTACTTTTCTTGGTCATGATGTATAGGGTATAGTTAACTGATACCTGTAGTTTGTTTATAATTCTTGTTTTTGTGTGCATGATATATAATAGGCCTAGAATTTTCTTTTTTCTTTTTTTTTTTGATACAGAGTCTCACTTTGTTGCCCCAGGTAGAATGACCTGGTGTCATAGCTCACAGCAACCTCTAACTGTTGGGCTCAAGCCATTCTCAAGCCTCAGCCTCCTAAGTAGGTGGAACTACAGGCACTTGCCACAACACCGAGCTATTTTTAGAGATGGGGGGTCTCACTCTAGCTCGAGTTGGTCTTGAACTTGTGAGCTCAGGCAATCCACTTGCCTCGGCTTCCCAGAGTGCTGGGATTACAGGCATGATCCACCATGCCCAGACAGAATTTTCTTTTCTTCTATATGACTCATCCTATTTTGAGGTCGAGGTTATTACATTTATGAAGTGACTTGGGACTTATTCCTCCTTTTATTATTCCCCAGGAGAGTTTGTGTGATATTAGAATTATTAGTTCACTGAAAATGGCAATATGTGTATCTTTATCTTACCTATATATAATCTTCAAAGTTAGGTGTAGAAGCAGAGACATATGGGGACTGACATTTGCAAAACTGAATAATAAAGCAGGATTAAAATAATTATTGTTAACAACCCAACCTTCCTACATTATTCACAATGTATAACTAACAAGAGAGAAAAGAATAAGCAATTATGAGATGTGAGAATCTTCTTTAAATCTAATGCTTCCTTGGTGAGCATTTATGAAGATAAGAAAGACAAAAATGAAAAGCTTTGAACTTCTAGTGGAAGAAATCGAATCCTTATTTACAGAAGACAAATTGAAGTTGATTGCCACCTTTCTCCAGGCAGGCATCCAGCTCCTCTCGTTTGCCATCAGATAACACAGATTGATGTGTCCTGTCATTCCTTAGAATGTTGTGTTGCCATAGACACTTGCCCAATTCTCCAATCCCTTTCGTATCACACAGTTCCTATACAAAAGAAGTGCTGAGTGAGTCCAAACAAATTCATGCAAAAAAAAAAAAGTATACATAGAGGGAAAAACGAAATTAGAATCTGGTTGAGTTTCTTTCCTTTCTAAACCCCACCTCCAGATTCTTTTCTTAGCTAATGGAAAGAGCAGCTTGCTTCATGGCATATACATATATCTCACTACTCTTTCTAAACTCATTCAATTATTCTCGAAATAAAACTGAGCTGAAAAAGTAAAGGCTAGGTAAAAATTGAGAAGTTTTCTATCACAAATTTATTTCTTGCCTAATTGCATCATTCTCATTTGTTGTTCTGGGTGGCATTATTAATCATTTCACTTTGTATTAATGATGCATTGCAAAAATTAGAACCAATTTTATTGTGTATTATTTTTATGTCTTTATAGTAATAGAGATGAGTATCATTCCCATTTTACAAAGGGGAATTACCTCAGGATGATCATGTATTTCAGAATGGGAGTAAGATCTAGATCTTCTAAAATTCATCTAGTTAAACCTACAATACACCATGTACTTAAAAGGGAACTTAAATTACTGAGAACTTCACTAGGATTACTTGATTAGAAACTATACATTGTCTAGAAAAAGAAAAAAAATTAGAGCCTAGGAAAGCAAAAGCATCTTTATGCTATTTAAAATCTTTTTCTCTTTTTTCTCTTGGCCACAGAAGCAAAATGAGAAAAACATCATGAAACTGCCTGGCTTTGCCAATAGTAAAGTTTGAATCTATTTTAATAATGCACTATTATTTGAAACTTCTATAATATGTTGGGTTAGTTTAGAAATGGCTTATGGTAGCCTGAATTGTGTTTCTCCAAGATTCATACATTTGATCCCCAGCCTCCAATACCTTAGAATGTGACTGTATTTGGAGATAGGGACTTTAAAGAAGTGATTAGGTTAAAATGAGACTGCTAGGGTGTGGCCTAGCCCAGTCTGACTGGTGTTCTTAAAAGATGAGGAAATCTGGATGCAAGAAAATCAAGTATGAGCATGAAGAGGAAAGGCCATCACAGGGGAAAGCCCATCTGCATGCTGAAGAGAGGCTCCAGGAGAAAACAAATCTGCCACAACCTTGACCTTGGTAAGAAAATAAATTTCTGGTGTTTAAGCCCCTGTTTTGTTATGGAAGCCTTATTACATTGCCCTAAAAACTTTGGATTTGAGGAGAAATGATCAGTCATCAAAGAGAAGCATTCTTGGGCTACCTCAGGTTCTTAAGTCATAAATAGGGCCTTTAAAAAAGAGTCTTCCTCTACTCAGAGGGACATAGTGAGCCTCTGTCTCAAAAAAAAAAAATAAATAAACAGTCTTCCTATAAACTAAAAACCAGAGATTGGCATATAACTATAAATACTGAAAGGATCATTTCATGAATAGCACCCTTTATTTTGGAAAAATGGCTCCAAATAAACTGCTCATTACCAAACACTTGGCTGAACCACATTATGCAGAAGCATGGCAAAGGTTCAGCATTATTTGCAAATTAACAATGAGTTATAAACAGCTCTATATTCTTTTTCTGGGCCTTCCTCCAAAGGAATTATTTAATTTGGAATTCATTTTTGTATTCAAGTAAATGTTCAATAAAGTGGGGTTTTTTTGAAAGTGCAAATTCACAGGAAAAATGTATTTTAGGTGCTATCTTTTTTATTTTTAATAATTGATTGAGGTGAGACCCACATAACATAAAATTAACCAGTTTAAAGCAAACAATTCAATGGCATTAATTACATTCCCAATGTTGTGCAACCACCACCTCTATCTAGGAACAAAACATTTCTATCACTCCAAAATAAACCCCCTTTCCCATTAAGCCTCAGTGCATTAGTTTCTGGTGTCCCAAGGCAAGTTAATGTCCTTAGGGCTGGTGAGAGACAGCAGGATTAGTAGTGCTGAATTTTTTTCTCTTTTAAAATAGCTGACTTGGGATATAGGTTCTAATTTTGCTTTGGCCGGAAGTGAGAAGATAGGATAGTAGTGATATCCATGTCAGAGGTGTGGAAAGTATTTCAAATGCTGCCACTTATATATCCCGTAGCTGGGCTTCTATAAAAATTTAAAGAAGTAAAGTAAGATGAGAGGCTCTGATCTCAGCTGGCTGTATTTAAATTTATAATAGGCCACCTTCCCCCTGGAGCTGCCTCTTAGAGGTAGAAGCATTGATTCCTTCAACAGAATTGATTCCTTTATCAAGCAGGGCGGGCTGTTGGGGGTTTAGTGGTGATCAAGAGAGGCTTGGTGCCTGCTTCCAAGGAGGTGACAGTCTTGTGTGTGTGTGTGGGGGGAGACAGCCAATTAGATATGCCATACTAAGAAGGGTAATATGAACCTCAGTAGCAGAAACACATACCAAGAACCCCCTACTCTACTAGAGAAGCAAGAGGCATCTTGGTTACCATCTGGTTCAACTCCCATTTTTCTTCTTCTTTTTAAATTTTTATTTATTTATTTTTTTGAGACAGAGTCTCACTTAGTTTCTCCTGATAGAGTGCTGTGGCATTGTAGCTCTCAGCAATCTCAAACTTTTGGGTTCAAGTGATTCTCTTGTTTCAGCATCTTAGTTACCTGGGACTACAGGCATCCGCCACAACATCTGGCTTTTTTTTTTGAGATGGGGTCTCTCTCTGGCTCAGGCTGATCTCCAATTCCTGAGCTCAAGCAATTCACCTGCCTCGGCCTCCCAGAGCACTAGTTTTACAGGTGTCAGCCACCATGCCTGGCTTTAGCACCGGTTTTTCACATGTGGAAATTAAGCGCAGAGAAAGGAGGCGATTCTCCCTTGGTTAGTAACTAAACCAGGAATAAAACTCTTGTTCCTCAGTTTTCAATTCTGCATTTTAAAAAAAGGATCTCTGCTACACTTTCTTTCTGACTTGGTTGGAAAATCTGACTTGCTCTCAATTTCTTTTTTACTCACATAGAAGTGAGGTTATTCAAAACCCAGAGGAGATTGCTAGTGATCGTGTAGGCTAATTACCATGTGGGCATCAGCAGGGTACTCTCAGTGCATGCCAGCCCCCTGATTGGATCTGCAGATAGGACTCTCCTCATCCAAGCAGGCCCCCACCGTGAGGTCTGGAGTCACTGGACGATGCACCCATACTTCCAATAGGCTCTGGGTGACTTTTAAGCCCCACATCCCTTTCTTCTCAGACTAACTTTAAATCTGACACTTTCAGGTTCACTTACAAACTCAGCCTCTCTCTAATCCACAACCGCCTTTAAGGTCTTAAAATTTTGGGAATTCTGGGAAGATGACTGACTGGTAGCAACCCTTGGCAGAGGCTCCTGAGCAGAGGAGGAAAAACTAGACGGAATCCAACTCTAGGAAACTAAAGGTGGGGAGCAGAGCCAAGAAAGAAGTTTGGCAAGTTGTAACTCTAAGGAAGAGCATTTAAAAAACAAGTTACAGGTACAAAGCCTATCGACTAGAAGATGGGCGATCCCTCCCTCAAGTAGGAGGGCTTTCACAGGCTATCTGTGAAGGAGCAGGGAACAAAAGACCTCTCATTTTACCTCGCTGGAGAGAGCTGCTAAACTCCAGACCTCTTTCTCCAGGGAGGTTCCACTTATGAACCTAGATGCCACCCCACCAGGCATAAAATTGAACAGATGTTTTCCCCCACAAGTCCAAACTCCCAGTCCACTCTTCCCCCTCGCATGGTGGTCTGAAGTTCTGTCCCCTGCAAGGCACAGAGTATTTGGTCTTACCCTGAGACATCTGGGCATAATGTGGATGGCCAATAATCAGGATGGAATCTGTGACTAATGGGGAAGAAAGAGGGTATGGGAAGAAAGGGACACTCAGCAGGAAGAGGAGCAATCCCCTGGTTATGACTATGCTTGGCCAGTGATGGTGTGGTGTTGACTCTAGGTTCAAGCTGTGTTTGGTGGGACTGGGTGCAGAACCCCTGGCTCTGATGGCACCCACAGCAGAAGAGTGATTGCCCTGTGTGGACTGAGTTCAGCAGACAGGGCTGGTCCCCAGCCCTTGCTGGGCCTATGAGTAGAGGCTTGCTAGGTGTGGACTGAGACCAGAGAGCAAGGGTGTGGTCCCCTGATTCCAACAGAATCCTCAAGCAGTGTCTTGCTGGGTGTGAACCAAGACCTGAGGGCTAGGGGCTCTGTGGTTCTGTCTCCAGTGGGGCTAGTGAGCAGAGGTTTACCATCAGGTGAGAACTGAGACCTGTGGGCAGGGTGCAGTGCCCTGACTCTAACAGAGCCTGTGAACAGAGGCTTGCCAGGCCACTGACTGAGACTGACAGGCAGGGTTGTGGTCCCCTGACTCCAACTGGGCCTATGAGTAGAGAAGCTGACAACAGTGTGGACTGAGTCTGGTGGGTGGGAGTGTGGATGCCTAGCTCTAATTGTGCTGTTGGAGACCCTTAAATCCCTCTTGTTGAGCAGAGTTTGCCCTGCCTGAGACAATTTAATTGGAACCCATGTGTGGGGCTGTCCACTCCAGGACATTCTGAGGTTGACCTTCAAAGTTCTGTAGTGGAAAAGAACTGAAGGGTGGGGGGTGGGCACCACAGCTGTTTGTATCTCTTCACAGTTGAGATTTAAACCTGATACTGTGGTTTCTTAGGATAGGGTAGAGTTTGGCTGATATCAAAACAGAGTTAGCTTGCACTATCTCACTGAGTAGGTCCTCAGAGTCTCTGGCTAAAACTCTGAAAGTGGCCTTTGTAAGGTTGTAAGGATAAGTCACAATTACAAAGCCTAGCACTTTAGTAAGAGGCTATCTCTACTACCTGGGAACCCCAATTCAATCTCACCCTACCAGTTCTAATAACCAAACATTAGAAAATAAACACAGTGCAGATCCAACAGAAGAACTCTGGCAACAGGAATAACCAGAGTAGATCAATTCCCTCAAGAAATGACAAAGGAGATACAACTGAAGATGCCATGCATAGACAAATGGCAGCAATGTCAGAAATCAAATTCAGAATATGGATGGCAAATAAGATAGATAAAATGTAAGGAAAAATAGAAATTGAATTCCAAAGAGTAGTTCTAAAGTTGTCTCAAGAAATAAATGAATTCAGAGCCCAAGTCACCAAAGACATGGACATAATGAGAAAAGAGATTGCAGAGCTGAAGGAAATGAAAAAGTTAGTTGAGGAGCTCCAAAATACAGTAGAATCCCTTAGTAATAGAGTTGACCAGGCAGAAGAAAGGATCTCTGAAAATGAAGACAAAGCTTTTGAATGTTCCCAAACACTCAAAGAGGCAGACAAATGGAGAGTAAAAACTGATCATTCCCTGAGAGAGTTGTGGGATCACCCCAAAAGATCAAACATTCATCTTATAGGAATTCCTGAAGGAGAAGAGGATGGCCCTAAAGGTACAGATGCGAATTTCCCAAGCATTTCAAGAGGTACAGAACTTCAGATAGTAGACAGTTTCAGAACCCCAGCAAGACTCAACCTACATAAAGCACATTGTTATTAACTTTGCCAACATTAAGACTAAGGAGAAAATTCTGCAAGCAGACAGACGTAAGAAAAGGATCACTTATAAAGGGAGAAGTATCAGAATGACTGCAAATCTCTCAGCCAAAACGTTTCAAGCCAGAAGATGGTCATTGACCTTCAGTCTCCTAAAACAAAACACTTCCAGCCCAGGATCCTGTATCCAGTTAAACTGAGTTTCATTTGTGATGGAGAAATCAAATACTTCAATGACATAGACATGTTGAAGAAATTTGCCATAACTAAACCAGCTCTCCAGGATATTCTCAGACCCATCCTCTGCAATGACCAGTGAAATGCTCTACCTCCAAAGTAAACTCACCCAGAAAATTTTTAACAAAACCCAACTTCCACAGTGGTGAAAGGATTAAAAATGTCCACTGGACAGCTGAAAATCACGACATCCAAAACACAACCAGGCTTATCAATTCTCTCAATGAATGTGAATGGTTTAAATTGTCCTCTAAAGAGGCACAGGCTGGCTGACTAGATACATAAACTCAGACTGTATATCTGCTATATACAAGAATCTCACCTTACCTTAAAGGATAAAAATAGACTCAGGGTAAAGGGATGGACTTGTATATTACAGGCAAATGGAAACCAGAAAAAACCCGGGGTTGCAATTTTAGTAGCAGATACAATTAGCTTTAAACCAACAAAGACAAAGAAATTCATCAAGGGAAACACCCAACATGAAGATATTTCAATAATTAACATTTGTGCATCCTACCAGAATGCTCCTCAATTCATAAAGCAAACCGTAATGAATATGAACAACTCGATATCTTCCTGCACTATAATACTGGAGATTTTAACATCCCTTTGACAGTTTTGAATAGATGCTCCAAGAAGAAACTAAAAAAAGAAATACTAGACTTAAATCTAGAATGAATGGACTTTACAGATTTCTACAGAACATTTCACCCCTAATAAAACTGAATATAGATTCTTCTCATCAACCAATTGGTCATCCTCCAAAATAGATCATATCCTACGACAAAAGTCTAACCTCAGCAAATTTAAAAGTATAGAAATTATTCTTTGTATCTTCTTGGACCACCATGGAATAAAAGTTGAACTCAACAGCAACCAGAATTTTCATACTCAAACAAAGTCATGGAAACTAAATAATCTTAGGCTGAATGATAGCTGGGTCAAAGACAAAGGAAAAGGATTAAGAAGGAAACCACCAATTTTTTGGAACAAAATGATAATGAAGACACAAATTATCAAAACCTGAGGGATACTGCAAAGGCAGTCCTAAGAGGGAAATTTATAGCATTGGAAGCCTTTATCAAGAAAACAGAAAGAGAGGAAGCCAACAACTTAATGGATCATCTCAAGAAACTGGAAAAGGAACATTCTAACCCCAAACCCAGCAGAAAAAAAGAAATAACCAAAATTTGGGCAGAATTAAATGAAATTGAAAACAAAAGAATCATTCAGAAGATCAACAAAACAAAGAGTTGGTTTTTTTGAAAAGATTAACAAAATTGAAAAATCTTTGGCTAACCTAACCAGAAATAGAAAAGTAAAATCTCTAATATTGTCTATCAGAAATAATAAAGGAGAAATAACAACAGACACTTCAGAAATTAAAAAAATTCTTAATGATTACTATGAAAATCTTTATTCCCAGAAATATGAAAGTCTGAAGGAAATGGTCCAATACCTGGAAGCATGCCACCTTCCTAGATTCAACCAGAAAGAATTAGAAATCTTGAATAGACCTATAGCATCAACAATATGAAACCTCCCAAAAAAGAAAAGTCCAGGACCAGATGGCTTCATATCCGAATTCTATCAAACCTTTCAAGAGGAACTAGTACCTATATTATACAACATTTTGCAAAGCATAGAAAAAGAAGGACTACTTCCTAACACATTCTATGAAGCAAATATCACCCTGATACCCAAACCAGGAAAGGATCTAACAAAGAAAGAAAATTATAGACCAATATCATTAATGAATATTGGTGCAAAAATATTCAATAAGATCTTAGCAAACAGAATTTAACAACACATCAAAAAAATTATACACTATGATCAAGTTGGTTTTATTTTTTATTTTTTTGAGACGGAGCCTCAAGCTATCCCCCTGGGTAGAGTGCCATGGCGTCACAGCTCATAGCAACCTCCAACTCCTGGGCTCAAGCCAGTCTCCTGCCTCCACCTCCCAAGTAGCTGGGACCACAGGCGCCCACCACAATGCCCAGCCATTTTTTGGTTGCAGCCATTATTGTTGTTTGGCAGGCCCAGGTTGGGGATTCGAACCCGCCACCTTAGGTGTACGTGGCTGGCGCCTTAGCCAATCAAGTTGGTTTTATTCCAGGGTTACAAGGTTGGTAGAACATATGCAAATCTATAAATATAACACATCACTCATATCAATAAAATAAAAAACAAAGACCATATGATTCTCTCAATTGATGCAGAAAAAGTCTTTGATAATATCTAGCATCCTTTCATGATGAGAACACTTAAGAAAATAGGCATAGATGGGACATTTCTTAAACTGATAGAGGCCATCTACAGCAAACCCACAGCCAATATTATATTGAATAGTGTAGAATTGAAAACATTTCCACTCAGATCAGGAATGAGGCAAGGATGCCCACTGTCTTCACTGCTATTCAGCATAGTGATGGAAGTCTTAGCCATTGCAATCCGGCAAAAGAAGGCAATCAAGAGTATCTAAATAGGGTCAGAGAAGATCAAACTTTCACTCTTGGCTGATGATATGATCCTATACCTGGAAAATCCCAGCGACTCAACTTCAAAACTCTTAGAAGTGATCAAGGAATACAGCAGCATCTCAGTATTCAAAATCAATACTTACAAGTCTGTAGCTTTTATATGTGACAAAAATAGTCAAGCTGAAAATTCTATTCCTTTTGCAATAGTGCCAAAGATGAAATATCTGGGAATTTACCTAACAAAGGATGCGAAAGATCTCTATAAAGAGAACTATGAAACTCTGAGAAAAGAAACAGCTGAAGATGTTAGAATGGAAAAAAATACCATGGTCATGGCTGGGAAGAATCAACATTGTTAAAATGTCCATACCACCCAAAGCAATCTATAGATTTAATGCAATCCATAGATTTAATGCAATCCCTATTAAAGCACCATTGTCATACTTCAAAGAACTTGAAAAAATAGTACTTCATTTTATATGGGATCAGAAAAAACCCCAAATAGCAAATACTTTACTCAGAAATAAGAACAAATCAGGAGGTATCACATTACCAGACTTCAGGCTATACTATAAATAAATCTATAGTGATCAAAACAGCATGGTACTGGCTGTAGAGCAGTAGATTTAAGTAGAGAACCAAGAGATGAACCCAGCTACTTATTATCATTTGATCTTCAACAAGGCTATCAAAAATATTCAGTGGGAGAAAGACTCCCTATTTAACAAATGGTGCTGGGTGAGCTGGCTGGTGACCTATAGAAGACTGAAACTGGACCCCCACCTTTCACCATTAACAAAAATTGATTCTCACTGGATAAAAGATTTAAACTTAAGACATTAAACTATAAAAATACTAGAAGAGAGTGCAGGGAAAACTCTTGAAGAGATTGGCCTGGGAGAATATTTTATGAGGAGGACCCCCTGGGCAATTGAAGCAACACCAAAAATACTTTACTGGGATCTGATCAAATTAAAAAGATTTTGCACAGCCAGGAGCACAGTAAATAAAGCAAACAGACAACCTTCAGAATGGGAGAAGATTTTTGCAGGTTATCCTTCTGACGAAGGTCTGATAACTAGAATCTACAGATAACTCAAAGTAATCAATAAGAAAAGGATAAATAATCCCATTTCTATGTGTGCAAGAGTCTTGAACAGAAACTTCTCTGATGAAGACAGGCTCATGGTCTACAAACACATGAAAAAATGCTCATCATCCTTAATCATCAGAAAAATGCAAATCAAAACCACTTTGAGATATCATCTAACTCCAGTAAGATTAACCCACATCACAAAATCCTAAAAGTACAGATGTTGGTGTGGATGCAGAGAGAAGGAAACACTTCTACACTGCTGGTGGGAATGCAAGCTAGTATGACCTTTTTGGAAAGAAGTTTGGAGAACACTGAAGGAACTAAAAGTAGACCTACCACTTGATCCTGCAATTCCTCTACTAGGTATATGCCCAGATGATTAAAAATTATTTTACAACGAAGACATTTGCACCAGAATGTCTATTGCAGCCCAATTCATAATAGCCAAGACATGGAAATGGCCCAAGTGCCCATTGACCCATGAATGGATTAACAGATTGTGGTATATGTACACCATGGAATACTATGCAGTCACAGAAAAGATAGGGACTTCCCATCTTTTATGTTTACCTGGATGGAGCTGGAACATATTCTTCTTAGTAAAGTATCTCAAGAATGGAAAAAAAAGTATCCACTCAATACTACTATGAAATCAATATATAATCACCTACATATTCATATGAATGGCAAAACATAACTATAGTCCAGAAAGTAGACGGGAAGAGGAGAGAGAGGTGAGGGGAGGAGGGATATGGGAGGAGAGAGAGTATTGG
>CAUYQV010126409.1:0-18759 GCA_963574575.1 Galagoides demidoff | reverse complement strand
GCCTGTGGTCCCAGCTACTTGGGAGGCAGAGGCAGGAGACTCGCTTGAGCCCAGGAGTTGGAGGTTGCTATGAGCTGTGATGCCATGGCACTCTACCCAGGGGGATAGCTTGAGGCTCCGCCTCAAAAAAAAAAAAAAAAGGATGTCAGTCCAAATTGGGAATGCTGGAAGAGAGCCAAGTGTGAGCGGCCCAGTTGGAGTTCTGTGAAGCTCATGGAGTGATATCAAGTAGATAATTTGCCATATGAGTCCGTAACTCAAGGGAAAGGTATAAACTAGAGATATGAAACCAAGATTCAAATAGTTCTTTTAAAAAAAGTATCACTGAAACTTCAAGACTTGCTGATACAGACAAATTAGGAAAAAATAGAAGATGGTAGGTGATCAAATGTTAAAATGTTTGGCACCAATAATAATTTTTTAAAAACCATAGAGATACAGAAAAAGACAGCTCGGCACCTGTGGCTCAAGCAGCTAAGGCCCCAGCCACATACACCTGACTTGGTGGGTTCAAATCCAGCCCGGGCCTGCCAAACAACAATGATGGCTGCAACCAAAAAATAGCTGGGCGTTGTGGTGGGCAGCTGTAGTCTCAGCTATTTGGGAGGCAGAGGCAGGAGACTCGCTTGAGCCCAGGAGTTGGAGATTGTTATGAGCTGTGATGCCACAGTACTCTACCCAGGGCGACAGCTTGAAGCTCTGTCTCAAAAAAAGAGAGAAAATTCAGAGCAGAATTACTGGGATACATTACCTGATCAGAGTGGGACTGGAGGTGGTCTGAGGTAGTAAGCAAGATTTGTTTTGTCAAGGAGGAGGAGGAAAAAAGGCACAAATTCCAACAAGGGTTGTGGTAGAAAAGCTATACTAAGGAAACAGAACTGGGGCTATGATGGATGGTATAACAGTAGTAGAGCGTGATGATACAGCACCACCACTGGGCACTTCAGACTATTGAATCAAGACCACAGACGGCTGGTGTGGGCCTCTCAGTCTAAGTAACCGCAAGGCAGTCCAACCTCCCAGCAGGACTCCAGCTCCCCTGCTGAAGCTGTGTTCTGAGAGCCAACCACCCTGCCCAAATTGGCACGAACAGTCTCACCACTCAGCAGAGTACTTATGCTGTTCTCTATAGGTCAGGCCACCTGGCCTCTGGAAGAAGGCATTAAAGACCCTGGGCCATCAATGACCCCCACAGGGTTGGTTAATGGAGAAGAGCATTGTTCAAAGGGAAGAAAACTGTGGGGCTCGGAGCACAGAGTGCTTCATCATCATGCATCCCTACTGCGGAACCAGTGCTCAGATTATACTCCTAGATCCATGGTGTGGAACTTGGTGGAAACAAAGGCCTGGTGTGATGTACCAGGCTTAATGCCTCTCCGCACACCTACTCTTTAAAGTTTTTATGCTTTTGAGATGGAAAAATGCCTCAAATCAGTGGAAATGTGAAAATGAAATAAGGAATGGAGAGAGAGGAAGGAAGGAAGAAAGAAAGAAAGAAGGAACGGAGAGAGGGAGGGAGGGAGGGAGGACTTAGTCTGGAAAGAACTATGGAACTGGCACTCCTAATTTTTTTAAAAGCAAATTGGCAATATAGTACATTGTCCTTAAAATTGGTGCAGCCATTCTACCTCAAGGAAATGATCCTCAGGGCATAATCGAAAATAAGTTTAATGCACAGAATTATCTGAAATGGTAAAAAGTTGGGAAATTTTAATGGCTAGCAATTAGGGAACAGTTAATGAATTAAGATATTACCACACATTGTAAAATTAGTCATCAAAAATAATTGATGAAGATTTATTATATTTATTTACTAAAGCTTAAAAATTCCTATATTGTGATATTAAGTCACAAAATCAAAATAGAAAACTGTAGATAGAATGTAATCCCAAACTTTTAGGAGGCAAAAAAGACTAAATTGATATTTGATGAAATAAATAGCAGTTATTTCTATGGTTCTTGGAATTACAGGTGAATTTTTAAATTTCAGCTGCATTTTACAGTTTTCTATAGTGAGTACATGGTTAATTTGTAAGTATAAATTTAAAAAACGTATAATTAGGAAGAACAGAAAACAAAACAAAAATGGGAAGGTAAATTGGAGATTATGATTAAATCATTTATGAAATCCAGAATCATGTTATGTTCTGTCTGGTGTTGACCACAAATGCCACCTTCCACCCCCCAAAGTCATCCTCTTAGTTGCATATTAAGTCAGTGCGAGCTCACCCTTAGAGGAAGTCCCACGGCAGGCATCTTTTATGTTTGCCACAAGGAAGGTGGCTGGCTTGGGTTTGGAAGGAAATTATCCCACCTGGTGAGTGGCAAACACTGATTTCAGCATGGCCTCTGCCCCATCGTGCCTAGTGTGACAAGGTACAAGGCCAAGCAGGGGCAGCCTAGACCGACAGCCAGTGCCATGGGCTTTGCCAGCCTTGCTGAATGGCTAGCCAGCTTGAAAAGGCAACAGGAAGCAGATGGCCTGCCCCAGTCCTCTGTTTGGCTGGCCTGTGAGAGCCATCTGGAGAAAAGAAACTTGATCCGCCGCCTGGAGAGGAAGGTGCTGGTGATAAATAACTCTGATCCTCTTATTTTGCAATGCGCAGTGCCCAGGAAAGGACTCAGGAAGATCTCCAAATGTTAATAGGGAAATAATCCCAAGCTCACAGAAACACACATCACCCTTACTGGAGGAGGCAGGAGCCACACAGGACCCCACAACCCCATGGACAGTTTGGGTGACTCACAGTGAACACCAGGCAAGTAGATGCAGAGAAGGCAGAAAGCCTGTTCTTCTGGGGACTGTAAGCGGACGACGTGTACACACATGGGTCCATGCAGCCCTCTGCCTTTGCCTCTCTGCCCCAGGTCCCGCAGCTCTCCTCTGTGCTGCTGAGTCACACTGAAGTGCTGCAAGGCTCTGCATGCAGCCTCCCTCCCTTTACTCCATGGACCTCCAGAGGCTTTCCTTTTTGACTTAAATTTCTGGCTCCTCCAAATGATGATTATAAACCCAGTTTTTTAGTTGTGAGGACGACCTGTGTTCTAGAAGTTGACATGTGAATAAAGGAGTGCGTAACTGAAGGCAAAAGGAAAAAAGATGGTTAGTTCTCTGTGCTCTCCTGCAGCCCTGGAGCCCCCTGAGGGGCCATACAGATGGGAACTCCCTGGTTATGAACCTCAGCCACCTTTTAGACACCACCGGGGTAAGCGACACAAGGGACTCTGGGCAAGTAGAAGTGCACTCCCGGCCCCTGCAGCCCCTCTCCAGGGCACATGCCATGGAGTAGGGAGTAAGGACGGGATCCCAGACCTCAGCCACACCTTCGGTGGCTTTAAAGTCATGAACGACTGTCTGCCCCAGCCCTAAAGGGGTCAGTCTGTTTTCAGGTCTTCACTGCCTACACAAAAATAGGGCCAAAATTTTACAGTGACATAAACTGCCATTCATTCTAGAACCTCAAGAGCCATGATTTCCTTATTTAAGCATGCACATATGAGTTTCAACCAACATTTATCGGGGCTAGATCCCAAGATAAAAAGTGGAATGCTCCCTGATCTCTATAGGGGTCTCCTTTGGTAAGGCAAACAGAAATGTTTATGTGCACATATGTATAAATTTTTTATGTATTTATCTTAATTTAGCTTTGATTTGTATCTACCTATCTATCTATCATCTAGCTTAAAAATCACATTTTTGGTAAATATGACGGGACCTCCTCTGCATGGAGAAGTTAGGGAAACAGATATTTGAGCTGACTCATAAAGCTGTCAGATTTTTTTCTTTCTACCATAAATCCTATTTGGATTTATGGAGGTAGCACTATATCCAGTTAAAAATCCACACTTTACCACATCACAAGCATGGTCACATGACCAAGTTCTGGCCAATGGGATGTGAATAGATAATGTGAGACTTCATTCATCTCTTTAGAGAAGAAGAAATGAATATTTTTCTTATTCTTCTTGCTGTCAGCCTGCAACTCAAATGTGATGGCTGGAGTTCTAGAAGCTCTGCCAAGTTATGGTGTGTGCTTAAGAATGTAAGCAATAGACTGAGCAAGATAAAACACAAGATAGGAATCTGAGGTCTTGTGGGGCTGCCATCCTTGGACTGCCTAATTCTTGACTTTTTTTATGTAAGAGAAATTTAAATTTGCATCTTGTGGTAGACATAGGCAACTATTTTTCCCATCACGCATATCTAAATCTGAACCCAATGACACAGATAATTAAAGGTCATGGTGTGTTTAAAGAATATCTATACAGTTCATAATATTAGACTGGATGTATGGTAAAAACTAAAGATGAATAGGATTCAGGAAGCAGATTTATGAGTGTTTTGATTCCATGAAGGGATTTGGATGTCTACATACAAGAGGGACCTGATCACAGTTTGTTTCTTTAGAAATTGTCTGCAAGGAGAGTGAGTTAGAGGAGAAACATGAGGCAAGGAAATCATTTGAAGATGGTTGCTAGAGTCCAGGTGCAAAATGACAAAGAATTAATAATAAAAGATGTGAACACATCAGAAGATAATTCTAACGTAGAATGAACAGGCTTGACCTCTCAGTGGGTAAGGAGGGTAGAGTTCATGATTCCAGCTGGGGTGAATGATCAGAGCATCAGCTGAAACAAGGACACAAGAAGAAATGAGTCAGGAGTGGGTTCTAGCGCAGCTTTACCTGTCTATTCATCTTGTGATCTTAGACAAGTCACTTAATCTCTATGACGCTTACCTGCAAAAGGAGTAAATTGGAATAGCTGACCTCAGAAATCCCTACCTATTTTATAAGACAAAAGGACAAAAAAAAAAACCTCACCATTTCACAAGACAGTTAAATTTCCGTAGTTCTGTGTTCTGACATTACAAGAACAGAGCTGTTGACTCAACTTCACCTTACAGGATACAGGATCTCACATAAGATAGTAGGCATCTGAGGAACTACTCAAAAATTTATAGTTGATCCTCTCCCTGGGCTAAGAGTGTATACATTTCCCTTTTATTTTAGCAAACAGGCAATGTATTCATACAGCTTGAAGGGAAAACAGATGGAAATAATGCAACAGATAAAATTCAGTCTCCAGAGATTGCTCATCCTAAGAAAGAATGCAAATGAACTCAGTCAATATGGCTGGGTGAAAATTACACCGTGTGAATAGATGTCAGGGAGATTAATAAATTGTCTTCATAGTCACCATTCTTCTAATCATTAGAAAGAGTTTGATATAAAAATCTAGCATGGGATTTTCAGTTATAAAATCTCAAACTTTTCAATTATTTTTTCTTTTGCCCACCTTTTAGAAGTTGAACTATTTGGTCCGACCCATGCCCCCAAATCTAGATCTCACTATCCTTAATCAGAATTTAATTTTTAGGTAGCATTTTTTTACTTGGGATTTCAAATTGGATTATTCTGTGAGGCTTTTCTGATCTTGTTCAGTATAACAAATGAGTGGTGAGGGTGAGGTGTGCGAATACATTGTGTTGATAGTAAAAGGTCCGTCAAGCTATGAAAATCCTTATATACTCCTCTCCTCAAAACCTAACTCCATTCATATATTCACTTATCAATGAATATTTATTGAATTTCAGCCAGTGTTCCAGCTTTTAAAAAATGGAATAGAAAATACCCTTACCCTCATGGAGCTTATAGTCTAGCAGAAAGGAGGAGAAATGGATACTAACATAGATGAGTAAATTCCAGCTAGAATGTGATGAAAATCAAGGAGAAAAAAATTACACAGGGAAAAGAGATTGAACATGTTATAGAGGAATATTAAAACTTCACATAAGGTATTCTGGAAAAATGTCACCAAGAGGTTGAGTAATGACCTGAAAGAAGTGGCCACAGGATGTGACACTCACATTTGGGGGAAGAGCCATCCAGGCAGAGGGAGCAGCAGGTACACTGTTCCTGGGCAGGAAATTCCCTAGCACTTCTGCCAAATGGGGAGCAGGCCCATATAGCTGGGATAGAGAGAAAAGGGCAGGTGAGATGGGAGCAGTTAAAGGGGTAACAAAATGTGAAGGCTGAGGGGTCTCCCACAGATTGGACGAGACATTAATAAAGTATCTTTTTTAATGACCTGCCAGGTGATGAAAGCAGAAGATGAAGTCACTGAAAGCAGCTAAAACATCAGTGAGATGACATTTCTTATGTGTTACAGGAAAACCCATCCCTTACCAGACTTTTATTTCTGTCCTGATTTTAAGTTTAGCTATGAGAAAAAGACAAAAGAGAATTGGGAAGGCTAGGACCTCGGCTTTGTTGAAAAGCCCTCCTCTGGAAGAAATACAATGCTTTCCGGGTATGTTTAGACAAAATTCTTTAGCCTTGTCCATAGATGAAAGATAACCTCTAACAGTTCTGTGACACTGCCCATGATCTACCCCTCTGCTGCTTTTCTCCAGTTCCAGTCTGAGTCTATTCACTTTTCTTTTCTTTTCTAATAAAACCATTCCATTATCCCATTCAGCCTGATTCTTACTGCAGGCTGAGTTCTACAATCAGTTCTCAGCCCACAATGAAATTTTTATCAGCTGAGTCATTGCCGTAGAGTAGACATAGTCCTGTCCCCAGGAAGAGGACAAGATGACCTAATCGTGCTTTTTCATTTCTACCACCAGGGATACTGTGCATACAACACAGCCAGTAGCATGCTCAGCATGGTTAAAGAGCAGAACTTCTATATATTTAAAATAATCAGTGTTCGTTAGAAGCTGAACACTGTAAATTAGTGACTCTAACACGGGAAGTTAGAAGATAAAAGTTTAATTTCTAGCTTTCTTACTGATTTACCACAAGACTTGAACTGATGCGCTGCATTTTTTTCAGCCCTATTTTCTATAGCTGCTGAATCTGACCTTCCTTTCATTCTGTAGCTTCTGATGATTGGCGCTATTGGAGACGAATAGGACTACAGCTAATCAAAAGCCAGGTCCATTTAGCTCTGTTATTATTACTATATTTCTGTGAAACTTGCTATCTATACCTTGTATCTCATTACCCTCTTTCTTTCCCCACTCCTCTTTCCTTCTTCTTCCTCTTCTTTTCTTCTTT
The DNA here is from genome assembly GCA_963574575.1 of Galagoides demidoff. Lineage (NCBI taxonomy): Eukaryota > Metazoa > Chordata > Mammalia > Primates > Galagidae > Galagoides > Galagoides demidoff. The sequence continues at coordinate 11,695 of CAUYQV010126409.1, read as the reverse complement.
CACTACCCAAATTAAATCTGTCTTTCCTCTTTCTTGTCAAGCTTTCTAGATCACACCTGTCTGGAGGCTTTGGAAGAAACTATTCAGTTGTAAGATGGGAAACTGAAACCTCCTAGAGTTCAAACCGTGATGTTTATAATGTCTGTTCTCAGTTTAAGACAGCAGTTAAAAAACAGGTAACTCATACTCTAAGTACCAAGGTCTAAGTTCAGAACCCCCACCCCCATATACCCCCAACCCTGGGGGAACAGTTAAGGCAGCTTCCTGCTTTGAGCAGCTTCTAGGCAAACAGTCAGCACAGGCAGGCTTCTCACTGCATTGGGGTGAAGGAGTCTTGCTTTTGGATTTAATGTCTTCTAAGCATCTTATCTCGTCTAAATTAGTTCTAAAGTGCTTTCCTTCTTCCAATAATCCAAGTTACCTACCACCTAGACCTCTTGGAATTAGGGAGGAGTCTTAGAAATTATACTCAGCCATAACTCAATAGCTAGGGCACCAGCCACATACACCAGGGCTGGCGGGTTCGATTCTGGGCTGGGCCTCCCAAACAACTACAACAACAACACCACCAAAAAAAAAAAAAAAATAGCAAGGCATTGTGGCAGGCACCTGTAGTCCCAGCTAGTTGGGAGGCTGAGGCAAGAGAATTGCTTAAGCCCAAGAGTTTAAGGTTGCTATAAGCTAAGATGCCATGCAACTCTACCAAGAGTGACAGAGTGAGACTCTGTCTCAAAAAAAAAAAAAAAAAATTACACTCTGAAGTTTTTAAGGGCAAAGGGCCTTGATGTAGAAAGCTTTTTTTGATGTAGAAACCATCCTGAAATGGTTCAGAGAAAAAAAAATCTAGATAGACAGCACAAAAGATAAAGAAAATAGAGTCAAATATTAATAATAGGTGAATCTGAGAAAAGAATATATGAGTGTAATTTATACCATTTTTATTTTTATAACTTTTTCATAAGTTCAACATTATTATATATACCGGTACTAGCAGTATGAGTTTATTTTATGTATATGTATTATATATATACAAGAGTTTCTATAGGTACTTATTACTTGCACAGAGAAAGTTCTGAAAACATTAGCACTTAGTCATTACAAAGGGGATCTCAGGGTGAAGTGAATGTGAAGTTTTGATTTTTGCCTGCCTGTATTGATTTTCTACCTCACGTACATACTAAATTCGCAACAATGAACATTTTTTTAAAAACAAACAGACAACTGAAAACTGAAATAATACACCATTTATATTGGGAGGAGCACCAAAATTTTGGCCTTAAGTCCTTCAAGAAGAATCCCTACCCCTTTTGAATCATAGATTACTTTGACTACTTTTGAGCAATACTTTTCCTATACTATATAAAAAGCCTTTGGGAATGTGTTTACACATATCTTGATAATGTGGCCTGATTTATAACAAACACCAGAATATATCAGCCGGTTCATCCACCCACCATGGTGTCCAGTTAGGCCTGGGTGAGCATGAATGTAAATGTATCTCTGTTGCTCTATATCTCAAAGCCACCCTATTTACATATCCCTGAACTTTGTCAGTAATGGTACATTTTAGAGCCAGAAAATGCTAAGATGTGAGTAGTGTATGAGATTGCAATCCAACAGACAATGGCTAGTGTACACCATTGGCTTGTATTTCCCCTCTTTGATTGAGCAAAATAGCTCCTGAACCTCAATTTTGACATCCAAATAGGTACTAAATGCATAGAATCTGTGAAGGTCATGTTGAGTTTCCCCATCTGGATTGCACTGCCTGGTCACAGGCTTTCAATTAGCAATCCTGGAAAAATTGGAGAGGCCATGTAGCCACAAGATGGGTGTTCCACGGACTTCCTGACCTTGGACCGTTCTTGATAGGATATCTGTCAAGTTGTTAATGCCTTAGCAGTTAAAGAATACTCTTCAAAATCTCCTTTGTTCATCACTAACTCCAAGGAAAGTTTTAATTTTATGTCATCTGGGCCAACAGAATTTTTTTTTCCAGAAACAATATTCACTTTATGCTGGGTCTTTCCCTGTCCATCATAATTCATGAAGGTTTGTCAGCATTTGTACTTATCAAGGGACATCATCGATCCTGTCGTTCCTAAGTTTAAATCTGGCTTTTCCAGAATCCTGCCAAAAATGATTATGTCATCTAAATAGATAAATGCCTCTGGGTAATTTACATCCCCCAATTACCTTCTCCATTAAACACTGAAAATTGGCAGAGACGCTGCAAATACTTTTGGGCAGCTTTGCAAATTGATGCTCTACCCTCTTCTCACACACAGGGCAAACAAAGTCACTTTTTCTTGATTCTCTTGATACCTCATGGGTATTTAATCATTCTTACTCCTCAAGTCCAGGGATGACCTCCAATGTCTTTCTGACAGATAATCCAAGGTGGCTTGAACTTCAGAGATAGTCTGTATTAGTGCATATATTCAGAATACAACAGTCCATGTAATTATAGTTGGCCAGGTTTTTCCCATACTACCAGGATGGGCCATATGTAGGGCTCAGGAATTTGGGTATAATGTTGTTAGTGAATAACTCCTTAATATGCTCCCATACGTACTTGACCTTAAAACCTATTTAGAATTCTTCTGGAAAGTATATAGATCATTTTTATTCTATTTTTGCTGTCTTTCTGAACACAATCTATTTCTCATTCATGGAAGGAGAAAATTGCTCTTGTCTTAAAAGTTTTCTTCCTAGTTCCTCCTTCCCCTTAGGTACTGAGAAATGAAAGTTAAAGCCAAAATATTTTGGCTTTAATTTGATAGATTCTGTGGATGCAACTCTAGGTAGCAAATCAAAGATATGCTATATATCTCTGTTTGGCCAATATGTCTATTCTCTCTTTTTTTTAGGTAGAAGAAAATAAACATGAGTTAAAAAGCACATCTAAATATGCAAGGTCTGCCTGCTGCTGACACTGCTAGCTTGTCTTTATAAAAGATTGAAATTCATTCTCCTAAGTAATGACACACTCCACAGGCCTTCCAAATTGGTGTATATAATACTAGATTATCTGCCTCCTAGATGATCCCAGAGCCACTGAGAAAAATTCTAGTCTAAATTAAAAACAAATATAAGGGCCATATAAGGGTAATTTTCTGAACTTAAATCATGCAGGCAGAAAACTGTCTACCTCTGCCTTGTGAGAGAGCATAAATTTTCCCCATTAGGACTGGATCCAGGTCTTTAGGAGTATCAAACTTATACAATTTGAGGGCACTCTATAAGAGAAAGAATAAAAACTGAAATATGGAGGCCAGGCTAACCTGGATGACAGAGTGAGATTCTGTCTTAAAAAATTAATTAACAAATTAAATTAAACATGCAAAATCAGATGTAAAGAGGAGAATTTATTTAAAATGAGAAACAAATCACAGTGAATTACAAAATTCAAAAACTGATTATGGTAAAATAAAAATGGCCACAATTTCCTTGCTACTCATCCCATTGAGACATGAAGTCCAGTTCCAAATATAGACTGGCTTATGTGACTAGATGACCAATTTATTGTGGCAGCAATGACATTGTAAGACTTATTAGACTAGGTTACAAGAAGCCTGTCACTTTCTTTCAGGCCTCTTGGAACACTTGATCTTGGAAGCCATCCACCATGTTGTGAGGAAGCACAAGTATTCCCAAGAGGCCCATGTGTACAGGAAGTGAGGTTCCTAGTTGAACAGCTCCTACTGAGCTGTCAGCCAACAGCCAGCACCAACTTTCCAGACACACAGTGATGTTCTCTAGTTTCTCTAGTATTGGCAAATATTCCCTAGACATTTGCCACAGTGATAAGAATGAGGATCTGGAGCCAGACTGCCTGAATTTGAATCTATAATCCCACTAAGAGCTGTGTGACTGTGGGAAAGATGAAGAAATAACTCTATCTCACATATTTTTTGGAATTAAATAACATGTTACATGTAAAGCACTTAGAAAAATGTCTGCCCACAGCAAGTGCTAAATATATGTGAGCTATTGTCATTAGTATGTAATCATCCAGAGGCTTAAACTAAAGTCTTTCATATTGGTTGTTAGAGGGAGCTCAGCAGTCTCCTAATTCTAAGCTGCTCCTCTTCTTTTGTGATGATCTGGGGTCCTGGCTGTTGTTTCATACTCTTGGACCCCCCTCTCAGCCTTCAGTCCTTGTCTGGCTCCCCCCAGAAAGATGAAGAAGTACAGCAACTGCTCTCCGAGTGCTTCTTTGTGGCATAAATTCTGATCCTTCTAATTTAGGACTTCCATTTTGATGTTTTATTCTTAATTGTGTTTTATTCATACTATAAAATTTTTGTATCTCAAGGCAATCTGTATCTTCTAATTAAGGAAAAGTTTTCATAAAGGATGTTGGCTCTGGGGGGAGGAGCACAAGGATGAATATTTTTAGATATTTTCTTCCTCTATGTAAGCATCAGAAAGGAACACCCTCATTTTAATTGACCTTTCTGAAACACATTCCTTCTCACCATCTCAAGAACTTTGCTCCTGAAGTTATGCCATTTCTCTTCTTCAACCTTTCCTCCCCATTGGATCATTCCTCTTCTACAAAGATGTTCCATTATTCTTTGTCCTTAAAAATAAAATGAGAGGACAGGTTTGGTGGCTCATTCCATAATCACAGCACCTGGGAAGGCTAAGGTGAGAGGATTCCTTTAGTTCAGGAGTTTGAGATCAGCCTGGGCACTATCGTAAGACCCCCATCTCTACAAATAATCCTAAAATTAGCCAGGCATATTGGCTCATGCCTATAGTCCTAGCTTCTTAGAAGGCAGGAGTGGGAGGATACCTTGAGCCAAAGAGTTTAAGATATATTGTGCTATGATCGGGCCACAGCACATCAGTTTTGAAAAAAGAAAACAAAAACAACCCCTCTTTCCAAAATAAAACATCCCCAGCCCAATAATTTCTTCCAATTTGTGCCCCAATTTCTCTTTCATCACTGCATTTCTATATTTTCACCTTCTATTAACTTCTCAATCAACTTCAGTCTCCCAAAGAATGGAAAGTCCTTTATGCTCAGGTCGAAAATGACATCCACTCCTCTGACATCATCTTATTTGACTGCTTATAAGCATTGGCACAGCTGTACACCACCATATTCTTGAATTTCTCTTCCTCTTAGCTTCCCTGACATCATCTTCTCCTAGTCTGGCCATTTCACTTCATTCCCTTTTGCCTATTTCTCATTTGAATATTAGAAACTCACCTGGGTCTTTGCCCATTTTCTTTGAGTGATCTCATTAATTTATATAGCTTTGTAAATGTGTTCATATATCTCAAATTTATCTATTCTACCCTCTGAACCCCCACTGTGGTATATTTAACTTCCAACTGACATTGTTTGCAGTTTTACATGCATCTCAAACACAACATATCAAAATAAAACTCTTGATTTTTCCCAGAACTTGATAATTGAATAAGAAGACCGACCTTATTCTGAAGATACAGAATGGGAAAATCTCCTTTGATAACTTTTTAAGAAAAAAAATTAATTTTTTTTTTTTTTGCCAGGGCTGGGTTTGAACCCACCACCTCCGGCATATGGGGCCAGTGCCCTACTCCTTTGAGCCACAGGCGCCACCAAAATAGTTCTTTTAGGTTTTTTTGTTTGTTTGTTTGTTTGTTTGTTTTGAGACAGAATCTCACTTTGTTGCCTTCAGTAGAGTGCCATGGTGTCACAACTCACAGCAACCTGCAGCTTTTGGGCTAGGGCAATTCTCTTGCCTCAGCCTCCTGAGTTGCTGGGACTATAGGTGCCCACCACAAGGCCCGGCTATTTTTGTTGCAGTTGCCACTGCTGTTTTAGTTGGCCAGGGCCAGGTTGGAACCCGTCACCCTCAATATATGGGGGCAGCACCCTACCCACTGAGCCACAGGCACACCCAATATTTTTAAATAAAACCTTATACATCAAAGTTAGGGTTTGATAAGACATCTCTATCTGTATGTTATAATTTGATGGCACCATTTTGTATTGTATCTAGAGCAAGGAAGTCATGCAATATTTTTATTGAAGAAACCTCTACAGAGGCTAATCAGCACCATTCTTACTTAATTTTCCACATATCATCCATTCAATTTCAAAGCCAGATACCTGGTATCACCTTTATAACCTCCCTGATGTCTCACATTCAACCCATAAGCAAATTTTTCTATATGGCTCCTATCTGACTCTGTTTAGTATCACTGTAAAGAAATATCTGAGGCTGAGTAATTTATAAAGAAAAGAGGTTTATTTGGCTCATGATTCTGCTGACTGGAAGACTGAACATCTTATGAAAGTCACTCATGGCCAAAAGTGAAGGGGAGCTGGTGTGTGCAGAGATCAATCACATGGCAAGAAAAGAAACAAAGGAGAGCAAGAGGGGAGGTGCCAGGCTCTTCTAACAACCAGCTCTCACAGAACTAATAGAGTAAGAACTCATCATCAGCCCCTAGGAGGACCCTCATCTGTCATGAGAGAGAACCACATCCAAACACCTCCCAGTAAGCCCCATAGAAGTTCAGATTTCCACATGACATTTAGAGGAGACAAATAGCCAAACTAGCTGCTCCTCCAAATATCTTGGTCCAGATGCTATTCTTCCTCCCTGCCATTGTCATCCATTTGAAGTCTTTCATCTGGACTAGTGCAAAGAACCTTCTTACTACACATTCCACTTCCACATTTGCTCCCTTCTAAAGCCCTTAACTTTTCCACTTAACAGGCAGAGTATCCTTTAAAAATTCGTAATGAGTCAGGTGTGGTGGCTCATGCCTATAATCCCAAAACCCTAGGAGGCCGAGGTAGGTGAATTGCCTGAGCTCAGGAGTTAGAGACCAGCCTGAGCAAGGGCAAGATCCCATCTCTACTAAAAAATAGAAAAAGTAGCTGGGTGTTGTGGTGGCCACCTCCAGCTACTTGGGAGACTGAAGCAGGAAGATTTGTTGAACCCAGGAGATTGAGGTTGCTGTGAACTATGATGATGGTACTCTACCCAGGGCAACAGAGTGAGACTTGGTCTCATAAAAAGAAATAAATGGGCTCCGCGCATGTGGCTCAAGTGGCTAAGGCACCAGCCAATACACCTAAGGTGGCGGGTTCGAATCCAGCCCAGGCCCGCCAAAACAACAATGACAGCTGCAACCTAAAAATAGCCAGGAGTTATGGCAGGCGCCTGTGGTCCTAGCTACTTGGGAGGCTGAGGCAGGAAACTTGCTTGAACCCAGGAGTTGGAGGTTGCTGTGAGCTGTGATGCCACAGCACTCTACCCAGGGGGATAGCTTGAGGCTCTGTCTCAAAAAAAAAGAAAAAAAGAAAGAAAGAAATGAAAATAAACAAATAAATAAAAATTCATAATGTCATTTTTATTGCTAAACACCCCTTGCTACTTTCTCATTGTTCTTCAAGTATATTTCAACTCCATGCCATGGCCTTTGCTCTTTGCCTGTCCTGATCACTGAACTTTTCCCAGTCATATCCCGGACACCAGTTCCCATTCCAAGTCCTGTCTTACTCCTCATCGTTTGGTCCCAGCATTCTTCAATGACATCTTCTCATCTCATTAGAACCCACCTTCTATCACTTCACTCGGATATTACAACTGGTGATTTTTCTTTCATTTCTTCTATTCTCTTCTTTTTCAAATGTCTTTTCTATTAGACTGAAAACTGGGTGAGATCAGAGAGTTTATTCATTTTCTTTCCTTTGTGTTTTTCTATGCCTGGCATACAGTAGCAGTTCAAAAAATTAATGGTAAACTAATGGATTCAACCCATAAATGAAATCAGGGCTTACCCTAGTACCCTGACAATAGATCCAGTGCTTCTTTAACTCCCTTTCTCACTAAAGAAACAATTTTAAAATTCTGGGAATTACACTGAGTCAAATTATTTGCTTTTGATCACAGGGTCCAATAAAGAATTAAACTTGGCTGGGTACGGTGGTTCACACCTGTAATTCTTGCACTCTGGGAGGTCAGGGTAGGAAGATCACTTGAGCTCAAGAGTTCAAGACCAGCCTGAGCAAGAGTGAGAACCTGTCTGTACCAAAAAAAGAAATGAGCCAAGCATAGTGGCAGATGCCTATAGTCCTTGCTACTGAAAAGGCAGAAGCAGGAGGATTGCTGAACCCAGGAATTTAAGATTGTGAGATTGCTGTGAGCTATGACGATGCCATGGCACTCCAGCCTGGACAACAGAGTGAGACTCTGTCTCAAATAAATAAATAAATAAATAAATAACCTGTAGCCTGTTTTTAGCAAATGGCAGTTGGAAAGAATGAATAAATAAAAGAACAAGCCACTCTGGTCTTCCATTTCCTCATCAATAAAATGAGAAACACATAATCTTTCGGTTCTTTTCAGCTCTAAATTTTGAGACTCCTGAAAATCTCATTAGACAGATTTAAATGACAGAAGACTTAGTCACAAGTCTAGACGCTTTAGCAAGTTTAGTCTCAAAGCGATGTAGAAGGATTATCAAGAATCCATCATAACAATGTTATCTTCCTACATCCATTCTATTTAAAAACTGAGAGATAATCTTTTGCTATTTCTGTATGAAAATGAAGGTACTCTATTGGATTCATCACTACTTTGTGATCATTAGTAAGATTGAGAAGTGCTGGCTCAGCACCTGTGGCTCAAGTGGCTAAGGCGGGTTCAAATCCAGCCTGGGCCCACCAAACAACAATGACGGCTACAACCAAAAAATAGCTGGGCGTTGTGGTGGGTGCCTGTGGTCCCAGCTACTTGGGAGGCTGAGGCAGGAGACTCACTTGAGCCCAGGAGTTGGAGGTTGCTGTGAGCTGAAATGCCATGACACTCTACCCAGGGGGACAGTTTGAGGCTCCTGTCTCAAAAAAAAAAAAGATTGAGAAGTGCTTATAGTTTACAATATAATCCACATGAACACTTAGTAAATTAATTGTTACAAAAATAAATCTCTCATATATTGTATATATGTATACATTTATTAATATATACATACATAAAATTTCACGTTATCTACAACATCTTGAATTTTCCAACATGAAAATAGATAAAGCTGGCTTTTAGACCTTCTGTCCCAATACTGTCTGAAAAAGAAACACCACAAACAGTTTTGAAAAATAATTGAGAAACACAGATTTGGCCTCTTTACTGATGCACACTTTCTGTTTTTCTACTGTGAATGTGGTATATTAAGGAGGGTGGGCAAGTTGACAAAATTCAATATGATATTTGACAGCTCCTAAAGCATTCTAGCCCAAGTTTCTCAGAATTAACATTCTAACATCCATGGAATTTTTTATTGGACTTTTGTAAATCTATTTGACACGTTAAAATTCAATCACACACTAAATACTGCATGGAATTTAGACTGTTGATTTCACTCTCTTATACATGGTGGATATTTATGCCAAATGACCTATCATATTGAATAAAGATTGTTTTCTAAAACATTCTTTAAAGCCTCTCACTAGTATTTGCTGAATTAGTGGTCAAATACTAAACCATAAAAATCATCTGTTAGAAACCGGGAAACTAAGATGGAATAAGCTTGGTAATTATTCTGACAAGGGTGAAATTGAAGTAAGAAACCTTGCTTAATCCATTGAACCAAATGTGAGGAAGTGTGATAAAGACACTGCCCTTCAGCACTGTACTCAACCAGAAACTCCTGGCTGGGATGGAGGAAATGGAACCACCAGAAGCAGCCTAACTCATGTGGTGATCTGTACTCAGCTAAGCTCTGAACAAGTTGGCAGTGGGTCCTTACTTGGGCACAGACACAAATCTAAAATCTGCTCTTAAGCACAGAGGCATTGGCACAAAATCTGTCCTTAGGCCCGGGAACTGGGACTTTTGGATACATTAGCATAATATATCATTCCAACAAAGTGATTGAAACTATGGGGGTGGGCAAATTGGATAAAACACAGGTGGAGGTGGAAAAATTCAAACACAGTTGGCTCAGATACAGTTTTAAGTAAAAAAAAATATGCTTTGTATAGAAAATTTCTGGGAAAATGTACACCAAACTGTTAACAGTAATTATCTCTTTGAGAAAGAATTGCTGGAGTCGTTTCCTTTCTTTTTATGAAATTGTACATTTCTATAATTTGATTTTTAAAGCATATGTTAGTTACATGATCATAAAAGAATAAAAATTAGCGGGAAACAAAATGCCACATTCATGGTTTATTCCCCAGCAACCAATTATCAGATCTTTACTCTTAGATAACTGAAAAAATAATTTGGAATTTCTTCCTTTTGATTTCTACTTACACAGAATAGCCTATCACTCCCTTCACAAATGTGGAAAGACTCCTTGTCTCCTTTATGGCATGAACTCCTACAAAAAAGATTTGACTAGTTTTCCAGGTGAAACTGAATTGTATATATATAATAAAGACTTTTTTGCCTTTGTCAGATGGATCTGACAAAAAAATTGAACAGGAAATACAAGACTTTTATTTCATCTTTAATGAAACAGAATATTCTTTAAACTAATAGTGCTGGGGGAAAATGATTTCATTAAAAGAAATGTTTGGCCAAGATACTGGACTGTGCTTTTCACCTGCCACAGCAATTAAAATGTCTCTAATAAAATACCATTGAAATAAATTATAGTCCTTTATTCAGAGCTCATCACAGAAGATCTAATTTATAGCATTGACTATAACTTGTTAAAAAGTCTCTGTTTGAAAGCTAAAACCATGATAAATTTTAATCATGTGGATAGAACTATCTCCAAAGCTATATTAATTATACATTTAAGCTCTACATACAAACTCATACATTACAGTGCACCCAGAACATGTAAAATATAGCTTGAACCAAATTAAAATATGCCAATTTCCTCAGCAGTTATTTGCTTTTGATATACTGTAGTTATTTCAGTCCAGTCTTTATAAACATTAAATTACCGCTGTGCTTTCTTAGCCAGTTTGCTCCCCTAGAGAGAACTCCAAGTTCTGGTTTAACTTTCTGGCCTGATTTTTTACTTGTGCAGAATACAAAGTAGATATCCAAGATGCCTTTCTCCATCCAAGATAAGTACTTTAATAAAAGTGAAAGTTGCAGCTGGGTGCCTGTAGCTCAAGTGGCTAAGGCATCAGCCACATACACCAGAGCTGGCGGGTTCAAATCCAGCCTGGGCCTGCCAAACAGCAATGACAACTACAACCAAAAAATAGTCAGGTGTTGTCATGGGTGCCTGTAGTCCCAGCTAATTGGGAGGCTAAGGCAAGAAAATCGCTTAAGCCCAGGAGTTGGAGGTTGTGTGAGCTGTGATGCCCTGGCACAGGGCAACAGCTTGAGGCTCTGTCTCAAAAATAAATAAATAAATAAAAGTGAAAGTTGCTAGCAAGTTTTACTTTTTTATCCCCAAGTCTACCAGCTGAGCCCACCCCACCCACCACACTTCCTACTCTAGAAGTCTTATCACTCTCTAGTTTTTCATTTCGAGCATCACAGGCCAAGTACAGGAGTTCCAGTAAGTATAGGCATAAATTCCTTGATTCAGAAACAACCTAGGTTGCCACTATTGAAAGCAGCCAGGCTTGGCGCCTGTGGCTCAAGTGGCTAAGGCGCCAGCCACATACACTGAAGGTGGCGGGTTTGAATCCAGCCCGCACCCACCAAAACAACAATGACGGCTGTAATCAAAAAACAGCTGGGTGCAGTGGCGGGCGCCTGTGGTCCCAGCTACTTGG
>CAUYQV010126405.1:0-28779 GCA_963574575.1 Galagoides demidoff | reverse complement strand
GGAAAACTTAGAATCAGCCCCAGGAGCTGTTCTGTTTGCTGGTAGAGGCAGGTGTCTGTGTCAAGACTGAAGAGCCCCCAAAACAGAAAACTCCTGGAATGAGCCACAGAGTCAGGTGAGGAAGAAAGTGGAAGTGGGAGCAAGCTGTGCGCCCCTTGCTTTCTGGACAAGGAGTTTGGGATTTTTCTTGGGTACTAATGGCTTCAGCAGAAGGTAGTTTTGTTCTAATGAACTGAGAACATTGTGTTATCTCCCTGGGCAAGGCCACTGCTGACCCTGAGAGTATAAGAAACCTAAACCTGGGTAAAAGCTGAGGGAAGTTAGAGACAAAACAAAACTCTGAGCAACTATGTTACCTCATTAAAGAATGGGGCCCCAGGAAGGGATGTGGTAGTCTACAAAGAGCCAAGGGTGAGCAGGCTCTTCCCACAGATAGAGACGTAGGTCCTGCCCTCCTCATGCTGCTCCTGTCTCCACTCTCAGCCTTACAGGAGAGGCACAGAGGGGAAGGGAAGAACAGACCATTTCCACCACTGCCCCCACTGCTTGTCCAACTTTAGAGCAGCCCTGGGGGCGGGGGAATGGATCCCACCAAGGTGCTAGATAGATAGCAATTAACACTGGAGTGAAGGCAGGAGTTGAAATGACCAGAAAGCTAGGGGATTTTCTCAGGATATTCCTGAGATTTAAGGAAAATAAATTTAGCAAAATATATTTTAGGGCAATAATGGAAGAAAAATAAGAGTATTTATATCCTAATGACTTCAGATCGACTGACAAGATAGCTGCATTTGTTGTTTGGGCTTTCAATATCTACTTCTGTGAGCAGCCACCATTCACGTAAGTGGTCATTCTGTGCAGGGTGCTGCCTGTCAGGCCCTGACAAGGCCAGAGGAACCCACGGCCAACATCGGGAGACTGTTTACTCATTTCCAAGGCTGCTGTCATGGACAAGTTGGGGAACCAGATTCCATGGCACTGGTCAGGGACCAAGGCACTCTGTACACCCAGAGAAGTGTTGACTAACTATGAATTTAGTCCAGAATAAAAATGCTTGGAAGATAAAACCACGTTAAGGTAGAAGACATTGTGTAACTTTGTAAACTATGAGGAAAAAGCTGTTTGCCTTCTACTATGATGAGTAAGAACATCACTGATGTTGAGTTTTACTGTGAGAATAAAATGTTACAAGAGAAAGAGGGGTGGGAACAGCTCTGTGAGGAGATACACTCAGTGGTCTCCGGAATCGCCTGCTTTTCTGTAAATAAAACTAGAACTGTTGTTCTCTCATCTGCTTCTCTGGTGATGGGCTGGGGGGGCGGGGGGGACAGGAGGGCAGACTCCCTGGTCCATGGACACTCCCGTGCAGAAGTCTAGAAAAATCACAGCACCTTGCACACTTTTCCCATTATGTGAAGAATTATAGAAATCCTCCAAATCCCCAATGCTACTTTCAATAACTAGAAATCTTGAAAATTCAAAGAAAAGATACATGAGAAATTCTAGAACCTCTTTTAATTGACAACGTGAGTGCTGACTATTTTGCTATGACTTCACTCTCTCTCTCTCTCTCTCTCTCTCTCTCTCTTCAGGGCCTGAATAACTCTGGCGTTATTTCGTGATCATCCCCACCAGGTGTTATCATATCACGCCCAGCTCAACCTGTTTTGATTATGTGTTTGAGGCAAAGTTTGTGAGTTTTATAAAGAGAAAACCATCAATGAGCAGGGGATTAGACAGAATACTGTAAATAATTGGGTTGTTCAAAGTATCGTATTTATAAATGTGCTTTTCTGTCTTTCTGCTCTGGTGCTTTCTCTGATCGTTTGCCTCTGACCTTAGAGGAATTTACTGCAGTGACAGGCACAGCAGAGCTGCATTAGATGAAGATAAAGCCTTCAGGAAATGGGGCTGTTCAGATCTCCTTTGCACCTGTTGAAATAAAGGAAACCTCCACTCTGCTCTCCTGCAGCTCCTGCCTGCTGATCCCGGCCGCCTGCTGTGAGGCTGTTTCCCACCCTTCTGGCCTGGTTGTCTTGCCAACCGTGGAAGCTGACATTTTTCCTCCTGTTTGTTTGAGCTTTTAAAAGGTTCTTGAAGGGCCACCTGAGGGAATGTTAGCAAGGCTGATCTAGTGAGGGGGGAAAACACACACACAACAGAGACCCCTCACTATCCAAAAACACTAAGTAAACAAAAAATAAATAAATAAATAAAAGGAAGACTAACACTTTGGGGAACAATGGAAATGTCTCCCTCATGTTGATTTAAAAGAATTAGTTTAAGTAAAATGTTCAGGACCCAGTTGAGAGATATACCCTGGGGGAGGCAGGAGATTTGTGGAGGTTTTGAAAGTCTGGTTTTACCATATCCTAAAGTGAAACAGGCCAGCAGCCTAAATCATGTTTGAAATAGTCACTAGACAATTTTTACTACATTTAATTTTACAAAGCACCAGCAAATAACACAAGACAGATGAGTGACCTTGAGGGGGTATGTGAAGCAAATGCACGTGAAGTATATTATAAAATACTGTATAAATAATTTAAATATTTTATTCATGTATTCCTACATAGGATGCCTGTACCTAATCCATCACATATAGAGACGCATATATTTAATCTCCCTCAATGCATATTTGGATTTCATGTTGTATTAATTTCTATTTTTAAAACTTCATTTTAAATTAAATTTGTGTTGTTCTTTTTAAAAATACTTATTTGGACTATTTTCATAATATACACAACTTGTATTAGAGGATTTAATTTGCAAATTTTGAATTATTTTATATAGGGTTTACGTATTAAACAGTCCCTTTGGAAGTTGGCAGATTCTACGATTTATATCTCTATGTGTGTGTGTATATATGTGCATATGTGTGTGTGCATAATATACACACGGACATCCATATATATAGGAGTTGTGCTGAACTGGAAGTCCTAACATTAGGGGAATCCTTGCACTATTTTTTCCAAGTACATTGCCAGATTTATGTTGTTACCTTGCAAATTATTCTTCTGGGTTAAAAAAAAATTCTTTTCAAAGAGATCCTATTAAAATGCACGTGGCTCAGGATAACCACAAGAACTCCACCCAGGATGATGCTTCAGTCTACAAGTGTTTGGGGTTTGTGGTAGGAGCGAGTGGTGCTGGGTGTGCTGGTTGTAAATATGGTTCTTTGTCATCCCCCCGTGTGAGAGGGTGGAAATCAGCTGGGCTGACCACAGAGCAGCGTCATTCTGAGCGGGGCTGATAAGAGCTGGGGAATGAAGCAAAAACAATGTGGAGTCTGCTTTAAACCCTGGGGAAACAAGAACACGTGACCTGAGAAGAAAACTTAGATGCAAAATAATAAAGAAGCAGAACTAACAGTTTCTGCTCCACTACCTGGGTGAGAGCTGCTGTCCTCAGGTTTCCAGGATGGCTGTGATTTTGATCAGAGACAGTGACAGGGGCCCTGCTCACCTTTTATGAAGACCACAGCACACAGCGTGAGGTGCAGGGGTCACCAGTGGGGAGACGCGTCCAAGCTGCGTGTGTGGCCTGCAAGAGTTTTGCCAAACTCTGGGTCTGAGACAGGTGGGTAAGCAAGTAAGGATTACCTCTGCTTGTGATGGCACAGGGACGTTGTGTGGCCGAGCCCACAAGTCCGAGGCTTTGGTGTTGCCTGCTTGACTAGTGCTAATCTCAGCTTCCTCATTTGTTAAAAGGGATCACTCACCAATATGGTATTGAAGGTTGTTGTTTGTCTGAAGTATTTAACACATCATACAAGTGACACCTGTTTTATTAATAATTTGTGTTAATAATAACTTTGTTCATCATGATATTATTATTACTGGTAGCACTGTTGGAGGTGTCCACATACTGCCGCCTTCTGGGCTGGACATACAGAAGCTGTTCTTTAGATTTAACCACATGTATGTGGAACTACAGCAGAATCTTGGTTTGGAGAAGCCACATCTGTATGTTTGAGAACTGGCAGCAGTTGTCATCAGAGAAGGATTAAGGAGACTCTAGTGTTTTTTCTCTTACTGGCTCTTTATATGTGCATAGTATTAGTTTGCTTGATAAGAGAGAGAAGAGTTCTAAGCGATTGGAAAACATCGATGGCAAATTTTAATGAAGTAAACAGGAAAAATATGGGAATAAATTCCAACAAAATGTGGGGAAGGTGAGGAAAGACCAGGGCAAATTTGGGACAAACGTCCCAGCAAAGACAGGAATGGTGTCCTCTCTTGTTAGGGAACAGTACTTATCTTAAAGTACCTGTAAGACACATATTGAAAGGAGACAGTTTTTAAAAACTCAAAATGTGTTCGTCATGATTTTTCAAAGACTGGATCTTCGTGAGCATCTCACAAACATCCGTTATGTTTAAAGTTTAATAGCTTTAATTCAATGACTCGCAGTCGACCCAATGTGCTTGCTTCAGGAAAGCTTGTATTTCTGAGTAAGAAAGAAGGGCCAGGTAGGACTCCTCAGACTGTCCTGGGTCGTGTGCTTTTTAGAAAATGTGTCAAAAACAGAATTTAAAACTTTTTTGAATTTTTAAAATGTTCCGCAAAGTGTAACCTGGTATCCTGGATTGAATTTCCTATGTTAACCAGTTTGATGAAAGTATTTCAAATCGTATATAAAACCAGCACATTGTACCCCATGACTGCATTCATGTACACAGCTATGATTTAATACATAAGAAAAAGAATGTTAATGGAAAAAAGGGTGAACTCTGAAGGCTGCACTAGCAGTAACAGTATATACTAATAGTGTTCTACCAATTAGTACCCTTGGGAATTTCTTAGGTTCAATGAATGTACCACAGTTGTTTAACAGGCACCCTCAAACTATGGCCCACGGGCCACATGTGGCCTGCTTAGGACATTTATCTAGCCTGGCAGCTGTTTTTGTCACTGATGCCTGTCCTGCTTAGCAGCTGACTTGTGCCAGGGCCTATAGTCTGCCCTCCATCGGTCTGAGGGACAGTGAACTGGCCCCTTGTTTAAAAAGTTTGAGGCCCCCTGGTTTAAGATGTTAACCAGAGAGAACCTAGTTGAAGGGTGTTCAAGAACTCTCTGTGCCATCTTTGAAACCTTTCTGTATATCCAAACTTATTTCAAAATGTAAGTTTTTTAATTGAGATTTTTAAAAGATATCTCTAAAAAAACTAAATAAAAACTAAATGGATTAATTTTTTCCAGGTTCCAGAGAAATACATTGCAATTTCTTTTTCTATTTTACTGTTTCTTTTTGTTCTATATTTTAAGCTATTATTCATTAAATAAGGAAACTAGATAAAATGAGAACCCCAAAAGTGAATGAATGGCTACCTGTGAGCAATGCCCACCTATTAGCTTTTCAATAAGTGATAAAACAATTATATGTGGAACTTATAGATTCATGAAATATCTCTGAGCCAAATTTTTAGAAATCTATTTTATAGTAAAATGTTATAATTTATAGATATTAAAAATATTTAAACTTGTGAAGGTTATACCTTAGAGAAATTAAGCGTGAAAGGAACCAAGTTACAACAGAAGCTGAGCACTCAACACCACAAAACAGGCCTAGATTTCAGAAGCAATAGGAAGTTCTAGGAAGTTCAACAGCAGGAACGCTACCTGATAGCAAAACAGAGCAACGACTGTCAGCAGTAAGTTAGGGTAGACTCTAAAATGAGTAAAGCGGTGGAATTGGTATGTTCCTAACACGAAGAAATCTTAAATGCTTGAGAGATAAATACCACAATTACCCAGAATCAATTATTATTCATTGTATGCCTACATGGAAATGTGTGTGCACTTCATAAATATATACAACTATTATATACACACCCACAATAGTTAAAAATTAAAAAAAGATTCTTAGCACTCTGACTTTCTGCTTAAAACTCTACCTGCTTGTGCCAGGTTAAGGTATTGCTATGGGTTTTGACAATATTTTGGGCGGGTGATATTTTGACCAGCTTGGCACCAGCAATGATTTTATAAATGTCAAAGAGGTAGTTTTGGAAGTTTATGTGTCTGCTGTCTGTGTTTTTTCAAAAATTCTTCACGAATCATTTTTAACTGTCTTTAATACTGCCCATGTTTTAGTTTATCTTAATCAATAGATAATAAGGTATTTGCTATAATTGTAAGCCATTTTACAGTTTAGTGATTACATATCAAAATATCTGATGTAATTCTTAAATAGGAAAGATTTAAACCTCCTTTAAAATAGACATGAAATAATGGATTAAGCAAAGGATCAGTTGACTCTAGGTTCTAACCTCTTGCTTTACTTCAAATCCATTGATTTATATTCCATTTTATTAATTTTTAAATTTCAGGATTTTATGGCAATTAAAAATTTCATTTGACAATACATGTTGATGCTTTGTTCTTGAGAAGTTGAGGAATTTGGCAAACAGGCATGCAAATGTTGTGTGCTAACATATTCAATTATTTTCTTCATTTGCCAAAATCTTTTAGGTTTAAAGTCAATAGAATGGGAAAGGTGTATTTGAAGAATAGTGGGATTTTCCTGAATTTTGAAATTTGGCCCATAAGAAATGAGTGGCAGCTGCAGTAGACAAAGAGAGGTTCATGTGTGTTTTGTTTGCTGTGCTTTGTCCGTTGCTGTTATATTTTTAAAAACATAATTATATTTTGTTGACTGTGCTAGAGAGATTCATAAAACTTTGAACAAATAATTTAAAATAAATGATAAATTTATCCCAAAAGTAATAGTCATAATTCTTCATGAATTTTTTAAAGCTGTGATGATTTTAAAAAATAGTGATAAAAATTTTACCCCCACGTATCCTCTATGTTTCAAGTTTCCTGGTATTTGGGAGTTCTGTGACAAGTTAGAGTCGTGCCTTTATATTTATCCAAAATAAAAGTGCAGAAATATTGTAAATTTAAATTTATACTTATTTATGTTATCTGTAATTTAAACTTGCATCACTATATAGACTAAAAAGCAAGAAGTTCTACAGATTTGATAAATTCAATATAAAAACTACTCAATAGATATATACAACTTTCTCTTACTTTTTTTTTTGTGTGTGTGTTTTTCTTTATAGCCGTCCACCACAGCTAAGGACTTTGCTCTATTTTTTCTCTTTTCTTTTTCTTTCTTTTCTTTCTTTCTCTCTCTCTACATATGAAACTCGAAGTAACTGCTACATTTTCTTCTGGTACCTTGTTGCTTACCCCGTCTACACCCAGGTAAAGGTTATGGATTTCCATTTTGGTTTGTTTGCCTGCTTGTTTTCTCCCCTGATTTCTTTTTAGCCACGTTAGCATGATCAGTATTCAGTGCTCAGTGACGGATGTGATCAGTGACGCTGCAGATGTGGCAGCCTCCACGGTCCACCCCCTGCTCGGTCCAACACACACGCAGGGACGGGAACTCTACTGACCCTCCCAGGAACAGGGTCTCACCATCACTGCCATGCTGACTTCCTTTTGCTTCTGTAGCAAATTACTACGAACTGGGTGGCTGAAAACTACCAAAATTTATGATTTTACCTACCCTTCTGGACGTAGGGAGTCTAAAATGCATCAGCACAACCACTTTCTGCAGTCCACAGGGGTTAATTCTGTCCTTGCCATTTCCAGCTTCCAGAAGGTATTTTCTATTCCTGGCTCACTTCTCCTCGTCACTCTGATCCCTGCCTCCACAGTCACACCTTCCCCCCCGATAGAACTCTCTTATCTCTTCCCATAAGGACCCTTGTGATTTCATTGGCATGGTCTAATCAGGATAATTTCCTCATATCAAGGCTCTTCTATTAATCTTTCTTTTGTCTGGCCACCTATACACAGGTTCGGGGGATGGGATACAGACTTAGAGGACCTTTATGCCACCTGTCACACTGACCCATGTAATGAAGCCCAAAATTAATAAGATAACACTCAGCACCCATTAAATGGTATCAAATGATAATCTCTCTTATTCACCCTATCTTCTCCTGATTCTTCACCAGCATTTTTAAAAATATTTTTAATTAAATCATACCTGTGTGCATTAATGCTATCATGAGGTACAGAGTGCTGTTGCTATATACAATTTGAAATGCTTTCATCCAACTGGTTAACGTAGCCTTCATGCCATTTTCTTAGTTATTGTGTTAAGAGATTTATATTCTACATTTAGAGAGATTCACATGTACCCTTCTAGGATAAACCATAGGCGTGATCCCACCAACCACCCTCCCTCCACTCACCTTTCCCCCCCTCCCCTTCCCCCATATTCTTGGGCTAAAATTGGGTTATAACCAGCATTTTAAACTAAAGCCATGTCAAAGTATTTGTGGTTCTCTGAAGCCACCTTGCTCTTATACTTTCTGAAAGCCCTTTCTTCTTTCTGCCTGCAAAGCATTTCAGTCCTTTTCTACCAGAATAATTCCTACTCATCCGTGTTTTATTTTAATTACAAACCACTTTAAACATATGGGAAGATGCAGAAAATAACAGAGCCGAGCCCTGGACTCCAGCCCCCACGATTAAACAGATGTTAGATCGTGCCGTCTTTGTTTCAACTTTCCAATTTTTTTAAAAATAAAGCATTAGCCATACAACTCCATTCCCTGCACCTCCCAAATTCACCAACCCCCTAAGATGAACACCTAAGCTAATGTTTGTTGTTTATAAATGGCATACATTATAATTTTGATTTTTATTATCACAAAACATGAATTAATACACATCTTGAGTTATAATTGACTTGTTTGTTTACTCAACATCAAAACAACCCACTTTTCTGTTTAACTCTTATGCAGAATATTGTATTGAATAAATGACATTTACTCAAATTTATTTACCCAGAATCTATCTAGAATTAATTAAGGAATTTCTTTACTTTTTCTGTTTAAATGGTACTCCAATGACCACTCCTGTGAAAATTCCCCTCATTGGCATAGTTCTTCCTGGGGTAGGTTCCTAGAAGTATAATTTCCTACTCTAGTTGATACTTTCAAATTGTTTCTAATGTCATTGGGTTAATTTATATTCCCTCATTCTACCAAAATTTGTTATCCGATTATTTAAAATAATTATTAACTGAATTGTTATGAAAATGTGTAGTTTTGTTTTATGATGATAAAGGCCTCCCCCAGGGGATAGCAGTGTTTTCATTGGTCTCTGTGGTATTCAGTCCCCTTACTGTGTAAGTTAGCCCTTGTTGGGACAGTTTCTCCTTTCGTTTTCTCTGGGTATGTCTGAGCCTTGTTTAAGAAATTCTTGAGTGAAATCAAATAAAGAAGTTCCGTGAACTTTTCTTCTAAATGTTATATAGATTTGTTATTTGCATGCAGTATTTTTACTTAAAATATGTACCTGTATTTAATTTGAAGTACAAGCTAGAGAGTTAAAATACATAAATATAGGACATGGTTGTCTGGTCTGGGCTTCCTATTTTGATCTGATTGTGTATTTGTTTTCCCATGTGCTACAGTTGTACGATGTTATTTACTCGGTCTTTGTATTATAGTCTAATAGTTGAGAGTAAGTCTCTTTCTCCATCTTCTTTCTCCTCTGTAAAAGAAAATAAACATTAATGTTTTAGAGTCGTCTGAGGTTAGGTGTAAATGGGGAGAGCACAGCGAGCTCCTATGTAAGCCCTGCTCCCACTCATGCAGCCTCTGCCACTTACCCACATCTCACCCCAGAGTGGTACATTTGTTACAACCAGTGAAACTACATCAACACATCATTATCATCCAAAGTCCACAGTTAACATTAGGCTTCAGCTTGAGATTGCACATTCTATGGTTCTCGTCAAAATGCAATACATGGTGGTATGTGTCCAGCCCTGTAGCACCGTACACAGTGGTTTCACTGCCTTGTTCACTAAACCCTCCTTGAACAATCATGGGTCATGAAAGTGGTGAGCTTTAGACAGTTGAGAGCACTGTTTTATCAGAGAATTCACAAGACACAGTTAGGAGGCTGTCCTTTCTGTGTCCTTCTCTTTGAGCTTGAGTCTCCTAAGTTGTTTTTTGCCTATTGGGAGGCAAATCTTAGGAAGCAGCTCTGCACATCCATTTTCTTTATAACTAGTGATCACAGGTACAATGCACTAAAACACAGTCATTGGCTGTGTCCTCATGTTCCTGCCCAGTGTTCCAGGACATGTTCTGGTGGCCGTGTGCATGTTCTTCAGCACACTGTGGGTGGGATGAAAGCAGTTAAAGACTGTTGTGCTGGCATCATGGGCCCACCAAGTCTCAGGGACCTGTGAGATCAGTCCCACCAAAACTAGGTGATCAGGGGGCTGAACTACCCACAGGAAGGACATGTCAACTGCAGGAAGAGAAAGGGGTGTGGGGTAGTTATCCCAGTACACTGGCCACCCCGTGACGCCTACTGACAGAATTCTGTAACGAATTCTCTGAGCTCCCTCTGCACTTCACCTGAGTGAAGCCTCTAGAAAACGATGCAATTTCTCTACTCAGCTGTTGATCTGGATGTCACTCCTACTCTCTGTAAACCCTTCAAGAAGAGAAAATATTTTTTAGCTTTATGCTTGAAATCTTGGTTCTTAGCCAATCATTATTGTATTATGAAAGGTTGCTGAGATGGGGGGGGGAAGAAAAAAAGAGAAAAGGAAGAAATAAAGTGAGAAGAAGAAAAGAACCCTGTATTCACAGGGGTTGAGAACCTCCCAGTGTCAGGATAGTATTGCCAGAAGTCCATTTCCACGAACGCCATCAGCTGGGCTGCCTAATGTATGTGTATTCCTAAATGAAAACAGGCACCTTTATAAGGCTGAAGAAAATGCCTAATGAAACTGGAAAATAAAATAAAAATATATTTCCATTTCATTTGAATAGCTCATGGAAATCATTAGTTTTAAACAAGGTTTGTTTTATAATTTTCAATGCTATCATTTGGTTTCAAGCTCCATCTGACAGCATGTCCCTTTTTCCTGCCTTCCTCGGGGCTCACTGTCAACTTCAGGTTTGTCTTCTCGGAGTAGCCACCTGGCTGTGGGTGCCTGAGCCCAGGCCCCTCACATCCTAATGTTTCAATAAAGAGCAAGTGTTGTGTTCAATAGCTTCCGTGCAAGTACAGGGCAGCTTGACTCTCAGAATCACCAGCATCCATCCCACAGTCCCAGTCAGTCTCGCTGTGTCCCACTATCTCATACAAACCAGCACCCCAGCCTAAAGCATGTACCTTGCTGTTTCACCTACCTCAGTGGGGGCCACCGTAAGCTATCAATGAGGGGAGTCCTCCAAAACACCGTGTGGCTCAAAATGTGAGGGTTTGTTTTCCAAAAGAAAATCAGACATTTCTTAACAGGAAGAACAAAAGAATGCTGGACAGTGTTAGACCCCACCACCACGACACACCCCTTCCCCGAGTGGATGACGACAGGGGCTCACTGTTCTGTGTTTTGCCAACGCAGAACCCATTCTCATAGTTGGCTGTTGCTGCTACTATGAATATTTTTGTGACAAGTCAGAACTTCTTTTTTTGTTAGTCTTTCCCTTCTGAAATCATGTTATTTTTACAGATTTGTTACAATCACTCCCATGGTATTTGAATCCCACATGATGGAAGCCATATGTTTTGATTGCTAGATCTAATGATATATTTAGCTTGTATCATAGATTATTTAGTTAATCAAGGTCTAGAACACTTAGCCCGGCTTCACCGCTATGTCTTTTGTAGCTCTGAACTTCCAGCTTGTGTCATTCCGTTGTGAATGTTCTTCCACACACACAGTGGACGCTCTTGAATTCTGTTTTTCCTTTCCTTGAATGCAGTGAGTCTGTTTTAACTAAAACAGGGCTTTCTTGTACACTGACTACCCCAGACCTTCTCTAAGATGAAGTAGTTAGTGAAGATAAAACTTTGTTTCCCCTTTCGCTGGCTCCTACTGAGCCAGTGTAAACTATGTCACTGTTTGTGTCAACAAAGCATGATCAGCAAAGGGATAATCCACATGCTGCTACCCAGAGCTCACAGATTCATTTCTATGCATAGTTTTGAAAACTTGTCAATATGCAGCCGCCAGAGAATGGCTGAGCTTAACCAGATGTGAGAATCTGGCTGGCCCTGTCCGTCCCTGGGGAGGCCTCGTCTAAGTTTGCAAATCTTTGACCTTATTCTCACCCTCTAATCACAGAAGCAATAATCCAAAGTGTTTTATCTTTCTTGTAGTTTAGCTCTTTTTTTCCTTCAGATATGCATTTTCCATCCTTGAAATTATCTTTCTGCACTTTTTCTCTTTGCTATCAACTTTTTTTTTTCTTGTACTTTGGTGAAGGAAGAGAAGTGCTTTTTCTCTAAGTCTTGAGAGAAAGTAGAATAGGAAGATAAGATGTCATCTTGGCAGGTTGAAATAAGTAAGGAAGTATGCATTATAACACCTTACAGATGTACGAAACTTCAGCCTACAAATCTCTCTGGAGTGCATCAGCTACAATCTCAGAAAGGCCCAGTGGGATTGGAGGCTCCGAAATTGGAAATAGCATGTCTGATATCGCACGCGTTTGGCGGTACAGGGATTTCCACCGACGCCGAGGGCCAATTCCAGCGTCTTTCCACAGCTGTCTCCCAGCAGGGCTTACCTTTGTGTAGATCTTGTGGAATCAGGTAAAACCTGTGCTTTTATTCACTTATCCTTTTTTATTTGCTGTTTCCATTTCTTTGATTCACTGTTATGTTTTCTGTACTTTGAACGAAAATGTTTTACTAAATAATTTTCTTCCATGCCCCAGTAATTTTGTTAATCATAGTTCTAACTTCATCATAGACAAATAATTAAGCAATTTGAGGAATATTCCAAATGCATCCTCTGAATCTGCTTGGCATAGGGGGCTGAGTCATTAATGTTAGTTACAACAGTTGGAGTTCAGGGTTAATGAACCCTGTGCCACCCCCCCACCCCCCGCCGTTGCAGCCTGGAGAAGCCATTTTGAGGTAAGAAGACACAATCTCCACAGTCTCCACTAAGTTTGCACAAGTGCATTGTGGTGATCCAGGAATTAGAAAAAATACAAGGAAGGACTGGTGTTTTCTAGTTTAAAAAACTGAAGTGCTCAAAGTGAAATCAGAGCTCGTAGCAGGAAATGTTTCCGTGCAATTGAATACTTCTGAGGCCAGGAACTTCAGGGACGTAGTCTAGATAAATTGCTTCGGCTCAGACAAGCTGACTTGCTGGAGTGTCGGGGCAGGATGTATCTTACACACGGAATCCCTGGATTCCAACTCCTCCTGGGATCATAGCAACGCATTGATGCCAGATGGACACTAGTCCTCAAGGCACTGGAGGGATCTTGTTGGTTTCAGTCATGACATCTAAGCCATTGGTCCAGCAGGGAGGACATTGGAGGCCTCTGATAATACGCACAACTGTGGGGAATTAGCCCACTTCTTACTTAACTTTGCTGCAGTCCTGCTTGGCAGAAAGGAGCTGCTTCATGTAATGAATACATAACCTCAACTTCTCCTGGAGCACCATGCCATTTGGTGCTCTCAGATGTAAGCTACACCAGGCGTGGGTGACATATTTCAAGGTGCATGTTTACGTCCATGACGCAAGTTCAGCGTGGCAGAATGAAAATGTAAATTTATTTCTATCCTCTCCCAAAACTCATTTAAATATCAGTACAGGCAGTGAACAGGGATGACCGACTGGCTATAAGCATCCATGTTTACATCTCTTATCTCTTACCCTCCTCACAATAGTGAATAGTAATTTAAATACACATTTCCAGACTCTTGAGTCGGTAGGTTTGGTCATATAATCTGCTTCCAACTGAGCAGATCGTTGGAGTGAGCTGTGTGCTCAGGGCGCAGTAACACTTTCCCCCTTGAGAAATAGAAGGCCCTGGAATCTACAAGGAACTCTGTAGATTCTACAGGGAAACATGAAGGGGACGTGTGTTTCTCCTTTTTTATGCAGTAGATACTGCGACTGAGCATGCTCATCATTCTTTTGAGTCTCACATTCACGTTTTAATTTACAAAATGTTATTGTAGGATGTTCATGCTTTCCCAGCCACATCCTTTACACACATGTCATAAGAGATTTTCCTTTTTTTTTTTTTTTTTAATCAGGAGGTGGTATTTTTGTGGTTATCAGCAATTGAGCTTGGAAAAAATTCCACAGTGTCACATAGTATGGGTTAAGAAACATGATTCATTAGAAAAACTGTCAAGAACTCCAAACTTCTTTCCAAAAGGAACATATTAGCTTGCACTCCCACCAGCAGTGCGGAAGTGTTCCGTTCTCCCCACAGCCACACCAACACATCAGGAACTAAAAGTAGACCTGCTGTTTGATCCTGCAATTCCTCTACTAGGTATATATCCAGATGACCAAAAATCATTTTACAACAAAGATATTTGTACCAGAATGTTTATTTCAGTCAAATTCATAATTGCCATGTCCTGAAAGCAGCCCAAGTACCCATCGACCCATGAATCGATTAGCAAATTGTGCTCTGCATATACCATGGAATATTATGCAGCCATAAAAAGATGGAGACTTTACCTCCTTTACGGTTACATGGATGGAGCTGAAACATATTCTTCTTAGTAAAGTATTTCAAGAATTGAAGAAAAAGTATCCAGTGCACTCAGTACTTTTATGAAACCAATTTATAGCCACCCACACATTCATACAACTGATAAAACACAATTATAGCCCAGAATGAAGGAGAGAAGAAGAGGGGGAGGGGGCTGGGGGAAGCCAGATGGAGAGAGGGTAATCAGTGGGACCTCACCTATTGTGCATATTGCAAGGGTACATGTCAAATCTATTAAGAGTAGGATATAAATGTCTTAACACAACAATTAAGTAAGTGAGTTGAAGGCTATGTTAACCACTTTGATGTGAGCACTCCAAACTGTATATAAAATCAGCCCATTGTCCCCCATAAATACATTAATGTACACAGTTATGATTTAATAAAAAAAAGAAAGAAAAGAAAAACTGACAAGCAATGAAAAGGCAAGGTGCCAGTTACCCTCAGCCCTCGTCTAATTTATGGAGAGAGATGCCCACTCTGTGGCAGTCTACTGGGTATGTCATCTTCTATTGCATTTTGTACTTACAAGGTGAGCATGGCTGCCACCTGCCAGTCAGAATTGCAAAGGACAGCCTGGACACCTGGCGATCTGGGTTTGCCTGGACACCTGGCAGTCTGGGTTTGTCTGGACACCTGGCGATCTGGGTTTGCCTGGACACCTGGTGTTCTGGGTTTGCTTGGACACCCGGGGTTCTGGGTTTACCTGGACACCTGGTGGTCTGTGTTTGCCTAGACATCTGGTGATCTGGGTTTGCCTGGACACCCCAGGGTCTGGGTTTGCATAGACACCTGGCAGTCTGTGTTTGCCTAGACACCTGGAGGTCTGGATTTGTCTGGACACTTGGTGGTTTTGGTTTGCCTGGAAGCTGTTCACTGGCTTGTCTCAGAAGGGAAGTGGCTTCCAGCACCTGGAAAACATGATAGCTCTCCTGCAGGAGAATAAAGCCACTAACGTTTAGGAGGTTGCTTTGGGGTGTGGCTCTTCAAGCTGGAAGAAGGGAGAAGCTCTTGGTGACACAGGCTGCGCCCCACAGTGGATTTTACCCAGGCTGCCTCTTACATCGTGACCTGTTGTACAGTCCTCAGATCAAACTCCCCTTAGGTGTAATAGTGTTAGACTTCATTCCATTATCAGGGATTAGCTCTGTTATAGGCATAAACATTTTCTTTTTTTAATTTATTTTTTTAAATCCTTGGGAGCAATTAATAATAAAAAAAGTATAAAAAAAGATAACAAATGTGAGCTGAAGAATGAATAGGAAGTAAAGAAGTATAGATAATGGATTAAAGTGCATTTTAAGAGTTTAGAGCATCATAATCAATAAACTGAATATACAGAAAAAAAATAAAAGTTAGGCAGTAAGTAATCCACCTTTAGTTCAACAAAAAATGTTGCTCAGAGTTACCATCTTCATTCCCTGGAGTAAAGTGAAAACTTTTGTTGTCTACCCATGAAGATATAATTAATCCAGAAAGATTCCAGAACTCTTTGAAATGGCATGATTGTGAACACATAATCCAAAGATGTCATTTTGATTGGACATTATGGAAGTATTAGCTTGGATAAAGTAATGGTGATACTTCAAAAAATACATCCTTAATTATACATAGAGGATTTATATGTAATACTGTTGGAAAAGGTGCCCACGGACATGTGGGAGTGAAATCAGTTGGTCTGAAAATAATACAAATATACTAAATACCCATTTTAATGCATCCCAATTAGTGAAATGTCAATAGTTTATAAAGAAAATAAATCCCTACGGTTCTTCATACACATTTATTGATTCTTCTAGTTTTCTTTCTAATTGTAATATAATACTGGAATATGTCAAATGTGTCCATTAGTTTCCATGTTGGCATTATATCTGTTCTTTTGCATTATTCTATTTCATTATATGTTAATTTACAAGAAAACAATACAAATAATTTTATAATTCATTATTCATTCTTATATTTATTGTAAACATTGCGAATACCCAAAAGATCATTAATATGCTTTCCAGGGCAGTAAAGCAACTCAGAACCTAAATTATAATTTACTTGATGCAAAATTCCAATGATTCTTTTTCCCTATGTATGGTCTTCCTAAGCATACTTTTGTGGATTATATAAGCCACTTCTTTTACTTTAATTTTTTAAAAAAGTCATGTGTACAAATATAAATATACTCCTCCCATGCTCTGTCTCTTTTGCAAAGTCAGAAATTTTCAATTAGTGGAAAATGATGGGTGCATATGATGCAAACCAGAGTGTATTTGTGTGTGGTGTGTGGTTTATGAGGTAAGTGTGTAGCATGTGTGGGGTGTGTGGTGTGTATGTGTGTGGTTTATGAGGTAAGTGTGTAGCATGTATGGGGTGGGTAGTGTGTATGTGTGCAGTTTATGAGGTAACTGTGTGAGATGTGTGTGGTATGTGTGGTGTGTATGTGTGTGGTTTATGAGGTAAGTGTGTGGTATGTGGGGTGTGTGTGGTGTGTATCTGTGTGGTTTATGAGGTATGTGTGTGGTATGTGTGGTGTGCATGTGTGTGGTTTATGAGGTGACTGTGTGGTATATGTGGTGTGTGTGGTGTGTATGTGTGTGGTTTATGAGGTAAGTGTGTGGTATGTGGGGTGTGTGGTGTGTATGTGTGTGGTTTATGAGGTAACTGTGTGGTATGTGTGGTGTGTGTGGTTTATGAGGTAAGTGTGTGGTATGTGTGGTGTGTGTGGTGTGTATGTGTGTGGTTTATGAGGTAAGTGTGTGGTATGTGTGGGGTGTGTGGGGTGTGTACATGGGATGTGTGTCTATGTACCTTAATTCCCTCAGTTCCCTGAGCAGCACAGGTACAGAGCCAAAGGTGTAAGAATTCTTAGGTAATGGGTATATGTACAATAAATTATTTAGCTTAAATTAAAGCTTCTGGGTACATTCAGGGTGCTTTTAAAAGTACATTGTAAAGAGGTGACACATTTATAAATCTAGCTAATATATTTTCAGAACTATATAACAATAAATGCAAAAGTCAGTGTCAAAATGTAAGATTGATATTGATCAATGACACATACATAAACCAGATATACATATACCCGTACGTAATATATATGTATATATATATATATATATTCTATATTATTACTATAAAATCAATATGATTTTATTAAATTATTTTGGTTTAAAATGATTAGTTTTTATTCAAAATCCATACAACCAGAACATTTGTATTCCAAAAAGTTTCTCTGTAAAGAAAACTTTAAATGCACACAATAAATTATAGTGAATTTCTTATTTTTCTTAAATTCTCAAACAGTGGTGCTTGAAAACCAGTAGGAATCTTTCATAAATCAAATAATACACCATTATGCACATATTTTAATTGCTGTATATTAATTTACAAGAAGTTGTTCCAATTACTGTTCTAAAGTATGACTTATTTGGATTACAGAGAAATTTAAAATACAAACATAAAAGGTAATATCCTTTAAAGATAGCATCTCTCTATATATCTATTGTTCATATACCTTTATTACAAATGTGTCTACACAATGGCTTTTCGAAATGCTGGGGTTCATGGGAACGGTGGAGAAAGCCAGCCAGGAACCCACAGTGATGCACCTTCAATACTTCCCAAATAATGCTGATGCTAAGTGTGAAGCAGCTACAGACTCACAAAAGCCATTTCACATTTAAATATCCCAAAGCGTTGTTTTCCCATTTCCCTGAGAGACAGTTCCTGCTGAAAGGCCTTAACTATCATTAAAGTTTGGATGGCAGTCAACCTAAATTTTCTCTTTATTAACTTGGAGTGATTCAGGCTTTCTGATCTCAGCCTGAACGTTTTTGCTCCAGCCTTGGTATTTACATCCTGTAAGTACTTGTAAACAATTACCATATCCCCTACTCAGTTGTCTGTTAGCCAAGCTAAACAGATTGAGCTCTTTTAATCTTTTCTCATAAATCAATCTCTCCACTCCCTTAATTACTCCTGATGTTCAGTTTTGAACGTATTCCAATATGCTCATCATATCTCTAATACTCCGTTTCCCAGAACCGAAGTAGTTTTTTAATGAATTCATGTTAAAATTGTGTTTATTCAGTTGAATAGCTGCAGCAGAAGATGCTGTCTGTGGTGTTCGCTTCTCTGTGCGGTACGTGGAGTGGAGACCGCGCCATACGGGTCCTCGTTACTGAATGTATTCCTTTTACACTGTTCACAGCCTGTGCCAAACCGCAGGGCTAACAGATGAGAGGTGAAGGGTAATGGCTTTAAGATTGTACGGGATGGGCAAGAAGACTGTTGTCTAATTAAGGAAAAAAAGAAGATTCGGTTTCGAGATGTAAACAGGAGAATAAGTTCATTTTCACACTTTAGCTTGGCAAAGAAGTGCCCTGTACGTATTGCAGGCTAAAACTTCGAGATCTCCCCACCCGACTGATTCATATCTAAGCTAAGACTACGCTGTTATTATTGTGGTGTTGTTGCTGTTTCAATAAATTCATTATCATTAATTGGGAGCCATGACTTAATTTTCAAACTAAGACCTTGTGAATTTATCAGAAACATTTAATATCATCAAAGGGAAAAAAAAAAGAAGAGAAGGTGGCTCTGACCACGGGCAGTGTGCGGGGAGCCCCGGGATCTCTGTAATCAGGTGCCAGGGAAGGACGAGGCTGATGTTCCCGAAGCCTGGAATGAAGTCCCATCATAGTAAGGGCTCTGGGCCGGTAGGGCCGCTTCCCAGCAAGAACGTACAAAAGAGAAAAATTTTTCCATAGTTTCTCACAAGCATACCCATTTCACGAAGTCTTTATTTATCATTCAACTTTGCTTTAGAAATGGTTTGAAGTCCTAGAAAGAGAATGACATTCCATTTGAAGTTAATATTACTCCCAGTAAATAATGAATGAAAAGTGAAATCCGTGACAGCAACATAGTGAATCAACTTCACAAACTGTAGGGGTTACATCGGTATCTCAATAACTCCCACTAATTATTTCTATCTGCCTGAAAGGGTCATCGTTCTAACTGCTCTTCTCTGACACTCTAACCATGCTGCATATTTCGCTAGAAGTTTGTGGCTTTGCAAAGCATTTTCAGAGTTTTCCAATCATATCTTTAACTAATAAACATTTATAGAAAGCATGCTAAATGTTAATTCTTATTCTCAGGGCTCGATATAACTAGAAATACAAGCTAGGAGACGGGCAGTAATAGAGAGCACCAGTCCCTCCCCAGAGTGGGAGGCGGTTAGGGCAACACATTGCTGACTTCCTTTCTCAGCGGCGGATTTTAAGGTTTGCAGGGCTCATATCTTCGCCTTCAGTTTTTTACGCTATGACACTTCTCTACCACTCTTGAATCTCTTAGTTTGCATCACACCAAAGGTAGACCCTGAGAGAAGGACTCACAAACTCATACCTGATTTTAGAGACAAACACTCAAATAAACAGGTGATTTCAGAGATGATCCGAGGAAACAGCGGGAAGGTTGGGGGGAAAGGCAGAGAAGGAAAAGAAGCCAACAAGGAAATTTGTTGCAGGAGACCCTGTTATCACAGTGGGTGACGGGAGCTTTAGACCTTGTTATGGAATTTGGAAGCCAGTGTGAACATGCATTTTAGAGTTGTCCCTGTCCCAGGGCTGTGAAAGGAGATCAGGCCTTAGAAAAGTGGAGCCCCACAGTGTCAAATCACCAGCCCTTCTGGCTCACCATATGGACGGCCAAGTGAGGTCCAGCCATAAAAACTCTCAGGAAAAAAAATTGAGTATTGGTAACTAGAAGCTGGGCTGGTAGACACTGAGGTGTAAACAGTGAAGGGGCATGGCAGCATGCACCATTTCTCAGCCAGCACTTCTCATGTGTTGTGTGAAGGTCACTCTACCTTGACATCCCTTCCTCAAAGAGAAGGTCTGTCACATAGGTTGGAAAAACACCTGCAATGAGAAGTCCAGTGGGGCACACCCCAGTTCTGCGGCAGTGTTAGTAAACATCCCTCCTCCTCCATCACCAGCTCCAGACCCCCACCAGCACTCAGCATCCGCTGGTCTAGGTCACTTGTGGCTGCATCTTGTTAGGCTGAGATGTAAGAGTAGAATCCCACCAGCTATCTGGTCCCAGTGAATGGACACTGCCTCTGATTCTCTTCCCTGATGGAGATTACGTAGAACACATTTGCCAAGTCGATAGTAACATCCAGAGTACCAGAAGGTGTGTGGATCTGGTCACGTAAGGAAAGCACATTGAGCTGGTGGTGGCTACTGAGCTACCACTTTAAGTTTATGGCTAGTCACTGGCATCTGGTGTCGACAAGGGCCAGACCAGTAAACTAAACAGTGACCTGGGGAAGCCACCACATCTGGGTGCTGCAAATCACACAAATTCCCTGCCACTTCAGGCATGAACTTGGGCTTCAGAGACCAGAGAAAGCCCACAGGCAAGGACAAGGAGGTGCTGACATTTGGAAGCTGGCTGATGTATAAGAAAGTCACAAGATCAAGGAGACCTGAGTGGCACACTGGCTGTCACACACCTGCAAAAAGGACAATCTACAAAGGAAAGACAAGGTGTTCTAAAATCATAACATCGTAACCTTGAATAGTAAATCACACCCTTCTGAAATAACTTTATCCACCCTGTTCTTATTGCTGCTGAAGATTCATTCCAATCAATCCTTTTATTGGGAAAATTAATAGTTACAAACTAGTTTTATAGATCTTATTTTCATTTGCATTGACCTGTTATGAAAACAATTTTGATTTAGAAAATTTCTGCAATTTGTTGACAGAATAATGTCAAACATAAAGATTATTTAAATCTGAACATGTTTGTTCATGGTTGTTCAATCCCAGCCCTTTGGGAAGCCAGATCATTTGAGGCTGGGAATTCCAGACAAGCCTGGCAACATAGCCAGACCACGTCTGTACAATTTTTTTTTTAAATTATCTGAACATGATGATCCCAGCTATTCAGGAGGCTGAGACAGGAGGATGCCCTGAAACCAGAAGTTTGAAGCTCCATTAAACTATCATCAGGCCACTGCTTTCCAACCTGAGTGAAAAGCAAGACTTTGTCTCGAGAAAAAATTATTTATATATTGCTGTATAGGATGCTATATAAGAGGCGACATAGGATTTATAACCAGACTGGGAAAGCTTATGAAGACAGATGGACATAAAAGTGAAAACTTGAGTGGTAAGACCAGCCAGAAATTCGCACACACTGGTGCACCTTTCTGAAGACACACACATACCTACATGTGAATAAATGTGTGCCTAGGTGTATATACTTATATATAAACATAAAGTTTGTATTCTTATATGTAAGCACAAATTTTGTGTGAGAAATTTATAATTTATCATCCACTATTGGAAAAGAGACAGTATTACTTTAAGTTGGTGGTAATGGTGGAGATAAGATTGATACAATATAATGATTATACCCACATACACATAAACACTATGTACACACATCTTTCAAAAAGGATGTAGTTTTCTGTCATTCAGATGCATTCCTAAAAACATATTTGTATGCGTACATTTCAAAAATTATTTGTAGGTAATTGTATAATGATATTTTCCTAAAATCTTATTGATCTATGTATTCACTTATATAAATAAAATATGAATAATTATACATGGTTATGTATATATTTATATCAAACTATATATAAGTACATAACTACATTAACTATGTACAATTACTTACCATTTTTCCTGCAAGTATTAATTTTAGCCCTTGAAATATATTGAAGAAATTTCAAAGGACTTGGAGATTCTAGTGCTGCATTTATCCTACGATATAAGGACTACAAGGACTATTGCTGGCATTACTGGACCTCCTGTCCAAAAGACTTCCAAATTCAATTCAGGCACTTGAATTTTATATCTCCTAAACCCTTCCATGTAGCCAACATGTGGTGAACCATTGTTAGAGTAAAGGGGATTATTCAATAATTTGAAATTTTTGATGATGGTTTGCATTTTAAAAGGGTGAATCCATTGGGGAAATGTATTCTTATTCAATAAATAATGCTGGGAGAACTGGTTAATGCCCTGTAAAAGATTTGAAACTGGACCCACACCTCTCACTACTTACAAAAATTAACTCACAGTGGATGAAAATTTAAATCTATGACACAAAGGTATAAAAACTCTAGAAGAAAGTATGAGAAAAACTCTGAATCTTACTGGCCTAGGAAAGAATTTATGAAGAAGATCAGTGGTGATGAAATCAACAACAAAAATAAATAAATAGCAACCTTAAAAAAAGGTGGAGACTTTACCTCTTTTGTGTTTACATGGATGAAGAGGGAACATATTCTTGGTAAAGCATCTCAAGAATGGAGGAAAAAGTATCCAATCTACTCAGAACTTTTGTGAAACCAATTTATAATTACTCACACTTTCTTATGAAAGATCACAACTATAGCCCAGGATGAAGAAGAGAAATGGAGGGGAATGGGGGGGGGTTTGGTAGAGGGAGGGTCAATGGTGGGACCACACCTATGGAGCATACTGCAAGGGTACAAGTCAAATCTATCAAGTATAGAGCATAAACATCTTAACACAATAATTAAGTAAATGAGGTAAAAGCTTTATTAGCTTGATATAAGCACTCCAAATTGTATAAAAAATAAAATTGTGCACTGTACCCCACAAATGCATAAATATATTCACGATCTATATGCATATGACTTAATAAAAGGAAATAAATGAATGAATAAATAAATAAATAGGACCTGATCAAATGTAAAAGTTTCTGCGCATTCACACAGTCAACAAAACAAAGATACAACCTTCAGAATGGGAGAAGATACTTGCATGCTGTGAATCAGACAAAGGGCTAATAACCAGAATGTACAAAGAACTCAAGCAAATCTGTAAGAAAAGAGCAAACAACCCAATTAAAAATTAGGCATGGGACATGAAGATAATAATCCTTCCTCATGAGTACAGACAAATGGTCCACAAACACCCACAGATATGTGGCACACTTCTTGGGTGAAGAACTCAACTACAACTCAGTCTTGCAAATGCAAACAATGTAACCTAATTGCATGCGCCCTCATGGTAGTCTGAAATTCAAAAATAAATAAATAAATAAAAGGCTGAATCAGATACAGAAACAATTCAGAAAGGTCAATAGAAAAAATATATACATTGTTTTGAATGACATGGAAACTTAATGTCACGTGGTGGAAGAATTTATGCTATTAGATTGTGTCATTTGGTTAAAAAAAGCTGAGAAGGAGAATTTCAGAAGAATAAACTGTTAGCTGGAGGAGTCATCATAGAAAGTCTGTGAAGGATCAGTTTGGGGTGAGAGAAATGCTAATATCCGTGTAGAGTGTGATCAGAATTCTGGTTTTTAAGACATATTTTCTTCTGGTTTTCAGCAAATATTTAGTGAACGGCACTTGCTAGTAGGTGTGTACAGTGTGACTCCATTCCAGTTCTCTGTTTATATAAATAAGAGTTTTACATAAAGGAAAGATACAGTGGATGAGTTGAGACTCATTATTCATTAAATAGCTATAAGGTCACCAAACTTAAACAGAAATCATCTAGAGAAAACATCAAAAGTTATGCATGAAAATACATCAGAACAGGGGTAATAAAAAAGAAAAATCATAGAATTAGGGCAAGCTTTATCTTTTCAAAATAATAAACATAGGACACAGTGGAACCTTATTCTCTTGATCTACACAAAATAGTATAATATATTAAATTAAAGAAATAAAACTCTAATTGAGCTGCTGCTAGTGTTTGGACAATAGACACTATTAAACATAATCTTGAGGGCAGGATCAGTGTGAGAGGGAACAGAAGCTGTGCTTGCTTGGCTGTGAGTCCAGTGGCCTCAGGTATTAGAGAGGTGAAGGAAGCACAGAGATGAAGCTAAAGTCTTCCTGAAAAACACTAGTCAAGGACATGGATATGGAAATAATGAAAGAAAAGTCAAAGGAGATGCAAGATATACCAGGTGTCCCGAACTACATCAATCACAGTGATTCTCAATGAGAGGAAGTTCAGCCCTCAGAGGACATTTGACCTTGCCTGGAAACATGCCTGAGGTCACAACCAAAGGGTGAAGGTAGCCACTGGCATCTCACAAACAAAGACAGAGAATGCTTCCAAATATCCTACAGTGTACTGGGCAGTTCTCAACGCAGGGAATGATTTGACCCAGTATTCAATACTATAGAGATTAAGAAATCATGCCAGCAGTTTTGGAAGAAAAAAAAAATTAAAAAGAAACAGTAAGTGGTGAGAGTATTACTCGCCAAATCATTTGATGTTATAGTAAACCTCCAAATTTCAGTGGTTTAACAAAAGAGGAATGTATGTTCTTATATAACCATTTAATGCAGGTGACCTTGGGTGGTAGAAATAAGGCTCTCCTCCCTGGAATGATTCAGGGAGTCAGTCTCTGTCCATTTTGTGGCAATTCCCTCAGGAATCCTGAGGGGAAGAAGGAGTGACCACAGCCTTCCAGCTTCTCGACAGCCCTGGCCTGGAAGGGACACACATCACTTCTCACAGGTATTCATGTGGACACCTGAATTGCAAAGAGACTGAGCAGAGTCACTTCCTAGATAAGAAGCTATGTCTCCAGGATAATTCCATGCTGTAGAAAGAGCATGGATTTTGTGAAGAATTAGCTTATCAAGACTCTGCCACTCTGACCAATAATTGAACACCTTTCTCTCCACATTCCCCAGAGTTTGTCTCCTCGAGATGAGCATTCATGATGCCCAGATCAGCTCACTCATCAGTCCTAGATGACCCATACCCACCCACCAAGTCCGAATGTAGAGTGGCAGGGTCTTTGGCAATAGTGGGTAATACCTGAGAGTCACTAGGCGATATAAAACTTGCCATGTTGGTATGGGAGGAGCCCCTGCCATTGCAATGAGGAAAATTCTCCAGCAAGCCCCTTGTATCTGCTCTTTATGGAGAAGTCTCTCCCTGATTCCAAGGTGTATCCCCTACACATCCTGGGCTCTGTCTCTGTGCTGCAGGAATCTCATTCTCGTCCTATTTCTTCTAAGATCAGATCTGAAATGGGTTTGAAAGAATGACAGTTTTCCCAGTCTGATTTTGGGTTTTTCTCAGCCGCTAGATTATTTGAGCCAAGATCCTGGTTTCTTTGGGAATACCATCCCCATAAATCCTGTTGGCCTTCTGGTCTATTTGCTTCAGTTGTTCCCATGTGCCAGCAATGCAGGGAAAAGTCCCTGGTCTATGCAATTCTTACACCTCAACAATCCCTTCCTCTCGTGTTTTTATTTTATTTATTTATTTATTTATTTATTTATTTATTTATTTATTTTGTGAAAACCTGTTGGTGATCACTTCAAAATGATTTTTGAAAAATTGGTGAGAAGGAAACACAATTTATCTGATTTTTGCCACAGGGCTCAGGTGATGATTCCTAATGGACCCTGATGTGCAATCCAAGTTTTACCCCAATACTATTCATTTTATTCTTGGGGATCCAGCCAAATTTCAGTTTTACAAAATGTGACATCACTGTTCTCTTTCCTCCTCCTTTACCTCTCACTTCCGTGAATTTCATCTCAATTTATCTCTTCTCAATTTCATCTTTTCTTTCAGTAAAGAACGACTGTCATACACAAGGGCATTCTAGCCTCAGGTCTTAGCCCTGTGTTCCAAGTTATCACAGCGGGTAGCTGTAATAACGAGTCTCCTCACACAAATTGGGACAAGCCTTTATCTCCTCAGACCCTGCCCTCTGTTTCCTGACTGCTCATAACTTGATCATTAAACAATATTGTGTGTTCTGGTTTTCTTGTTTGTTTGCACCCTGAGACCTATGGAGTATAGATAAGAAACAATAGTCACACCTAGACAAACTGGTACCATTCAGAATTTTGAATATTTGAAAATGCTAAAAATTTTACAGAGGGAACAGAAATATGTCATAGTTATTGAGTATTTTCTACTTGATGGCCTATTTCTTTTAACTATGTAATTTAACTCTTGAAGTGACCCTCAAAGTAACCAATATTATTATTTTTATCTTATAGGCATGGAAACTTAAAGACATACAGTTAAAATAGCTCACTCCAGTAATGTGTATATATAGTAATGCTACACCCAAAATTCAAACTTTTAATTATTAACCTGCTTTATACTGATTTTATAGTACTTATAAAAGAGTAAGAATCAAATGCATAACATAATCTGGATCTATATTGAATGTAGAAAGACAGCTAAGAAATATTGTCAAAGTACCAAGGCATGATAAATTTAATCCTATGTTTCCATACACGAAAGAAGAGAAATTCATGAGTGAGAACAAAATATTACTATTTTAGATATGTAAGGATTTCAAAAATATTCCACAAAGATCGGTTTAAATATCAATATCTCTATGATTACATAGACTATACATAAGTGTAGACTGTAAGATGATTAAATTATGGTCTCAAAATGCAAATATCGACAATATGGTGCAGGGTATGGTTAGAATGAAGAGCAAGATAATGTACAAATATTTAGTACCTCAAACTATGGTTAGTAAAAATAGCAAACTTAAATGTGAATTATAAGATAAGGGTAATTTCTGGGAAGTGAATGGGTATTAAATAACTACAGTAAGTGAGTTATTTAATAAGATAGATGCAAGTAAGAAAGCTATATTGAAGATGAAATTTAATAATTTTTTAATGTCTAAGTCTATGTTGGTCAGGGGGGTTTATTATCCTTCAGAGCCCTACACATAAGGGCGTCTGCATGCACCAAATTCTGACACATGGACCTTCACTGAATGTTAATGTGATGTATTGGTAGTAGAACAAGAGAATTGAGAGGGACCTCCATTCAGAAAATCTGAAGGCAGTTGATACTATTTCAGTGGTTGATATAGTTCTATTCAATATTTCTAATTCTTTCTGGCTGAGTCTAGGAAGGTGGCATGCTTCCAAGTATTGGTCTATTTCCTCCATATTTTCATATTTCTGAGAATAAAGTTTTTTGTAGTAATTATTAAGGATTTTTTGAATTTCTGAGGTATCTTTTGTTATTTCTCCTTTATCATTTCTGATTGATGATATTAGGGATTTTACTTTTCTGTTTATGGTTAGGTTAAACAAAGGTTTATCAATTTTATTAATCTTTTCAAAGAGCCAACCTTTTGATTCATTGATATTCTGAATGATTCTTTTGTTTTCAATTTAATTTAGTTCTGCTGTAATTTTTGTCATTTCTTTTCTTCTGCTGGGTTAGGGGTTGGAATGTTCTTCCTTTTCCAGTTGCTTGAGATGATCCATTAAGCTATTGACTTGCCCTCTTTCTGTTCTCTTGAGGAAGGCTTTCAAAACTATAAATTTCCCTCTTCAGACTGCCTTTGCAGTATCCCACAGGTTTTGATAATTCGTGTCTTCACTGTTATTTTGTTCCAAAAATTTGGTAATTTTCTTAATCTCACCTTTGACCCAGCTATCATTCGGCATAAGGTTATTTAGTTTCCATGACTTTGTTTGAGTGTGAAGATGCCTGTTGTTGTTGACTTCAAATTTTATTCTGTGATTGTTGGAGAAAATACAAGGAATTTCTATTATTTTAAATTTGCTGAGGTTAGACTTATGACCTAAGATGTGATCAATTTTGCAGGATGTTCCATGGGCTGATGAGAAGAATGTGTATTCAGGTTTATTAGGATGAAATGTTCTGTAGATGTCTATTCAGTCCATTAAGTCCACTATTGTAGGGTCAAGTTTATGTCCAATATTTCTTTGTTTAGTTTTTTTCTTGGAGGATCTGTCCAACACTGCCAAAAGTGTGTTAAGATCTCCAACTATTATAGTGCAAGAAGATATCAAATTGTTCATGACTGTTAGGGTTTCCTTTATAAATTGAGGCACATTCTGGTAGAGTGCATAAATGTTAACAATTGAAATCTCTTCATATTGAGTGTTTCCCTTGAAAAATATGAAGTGACCATCCTTATCTTTCCTTACCTTTGTTGGTTGAAAGCCTATTGTATCTGCGAATAAAATGAAGACTTTACTTCTTTTATGTTTACATGGTTGGAGCTGGAACATATTCTTAGTAAAGTATCTTAAGAATGGAATAAAAAGCATCCAATATTCTCAGTACTATAATGAAACCAATATATATCATGAATGATAAAACACAACTATATCCCAGAATGCAGGAGGGAAAAGGAGAGTGAGGGAAAGAGAGGGGGAGGCAAGGTGGAGGGAGGATAATTGTTGGGACCGCATCTATTATACATAT